>CATOTO010000200.1:0-32132 GCA_951812925.1 Calliopum simillimum | reverse complement strand
GGCGAGGATGTATTCCTTGATGGTATCGACTGCGCGCTCGTAGTCATCCTGAGTAAAGCTGGAACGGAAGACTGGATCGGCAGCCGGCGGACGGCTGAGGTCCAGGCCGCGACGCGGGGTGATCGGCTGACGCAGTTTGTCCAGCAAGGCTTCGAGGCTGGCCAGGCCCTGCTCGAACGCATCGGCCTGGGCCGGGTCGGCGAGCACGATGGCGTGCATCTTGCCGGCCAGGTTGTCGAATACCACCACCGCGTCGGAGACCATCAGCAGAATGTCCGGCACGCCCAGCGGGTCCGGGTTCGGGCATTTGCCCAGGCGCTTTTCCACGTAGCGCACGCAGTCGTAGCCGAAATACCCCACCAGGCCGCCGTTGAAACGCGGCAGGCCCGGGATGGTCGGCACGTTGTAGCGGGCCTTGAAGCTTTCGACGAAGGCCAGCGGGTCTTCCACGTCATGACTTTCGATCTCGACGCCATCGAGGGTGATGCTCACGTGGTGATCATGCACCCGCATCACCGTGCGACACGGCAGGCCGATGATCGAGTAACGGCCCCACTTCTCGCCGCCCTGTACCGATTCGAGCAGGTAGGAGTTGGGCTCGTCGGCCAGTTTCAGGTAAATCGACAGCGGCGTGTCGAAGTCGGCCAGGGTGTCGCAGGCCAGGGGAATACGGTTATAGCCGGCAGCGGCCAAACGCAGGAATTCTTCGCGGGTCATGATGTGCCTCGTGGCATGAGGGTCTAGCGGTCGGGTAAGCAAACGTGCCGCAGGGTGCGGCCAGGAGCAGTCAGGCGCGCCAACGCCAGCGGGCCAGGGCCTTGATGACTTTCATCCAGAGTTTGCGGGTAACCACCACGATGGCATTTCCAGAAGGGGACGGGTCGATGTCGGGCAACGTTATCCCAGCGCCCGCTCCCAGGCAACCGGGGATTAGCAAACGCAGATCATCAATCACCAGCGCCGGCGATTCTTCGGCAATCGGCCGGCCATGGTTGTAGCCATAACTCAAGGCCACGCACTGCACGCCTGCGGCTTTCGCGGCCTGCACATCGCTGCGCGAATCGCCGACGAACAACGACTGGGACGCGGGAATATTCGCCATTTTCATCACGAAAAACAGCGCCGCCGGGTCGGGCTTCTTCTGCGGCAAGGTATCGCCGCCGATGATCCAGCGGAAATAACGACCGATTTTCATCTGGTCCAGCAGCGGCGCGACGAAGCGCTCCGGCTTGTTGGTGATCAGGGCCATTTCCACGCCCTTTTTGTGCAACCACTTGAGGGTGTCGCGCACGCCGGGGTACACCACCGTCAATTCATGGCTGCTTTCATAGGCCGCATTGAACAGTTCCAGGGCGTGCTCGGCCTCCACCTCGTCGACACCCGAGGCGTCTATATGGTTGGCCAGGGCCCGGCGCACCAGCATCGGCGCGCCATTACCGACCCATTCGCGCACCGCCTCGATCCCTGCCGGCTTGCGTCCCAGCTTGAGCAGCATGGTGTCCACCGCCGCGGCCAGGTCAGGCACCGAATCGATCAAGGTACCGTCCAGATCGAACATCACCAGCCGTGGCAGCTTGCCGGGGAACAGCTGCTCGAAGCCGCTCATGGACGCGTCAGCGCCAGTTCGGCGCGCATCGTGTCGATGACCTGCCGATAGTCCGGTGCATTGAAGATCGCCGAGCCGGCGACGAACGTGTCAGCGCCGGCCGCGGCGATCTCGCGGATATTGTTGACGTTTACCCCGCCGTCGATCTCCAGGCGGATATCCCGCCCCGAGGCATCGATCAGCGCCCGCGCTTCACGCAGCTTGTTGAGGGTGCCCGGGATGAATTTTTGCCCGCCAAACCCCGGGTTGACGCTCATCAGCAGCACCATGTCGACCTTGTCCATCACGTACTCGAGTACGCTCAGGGGGGTGGCCGGGTTGAACACCAGGCCCGCCTTGCAGCCGCCTTCGCGGATCAGTTGCAGGGTGCGGTCGACGTGCAGCGTGGCTTCCGGGTGGAAGGTGATGTAAGTGGCGCCAGCCTCGAT
Source organism: Calliopum simillimum (assembly GCA_951812925.1). Taxonomy (NCBI): domain Eukaryota; kingdom Metazoa; phylum Arthropoda; class Insecta; order Diptera; family Lauxaniidae; genus Calliopum; species Calliopum simillimum. The sequence goes on along the minus strand of CATOTO010000200.1, from coordinate 30,098 downwards.
GAAGTCACCGATGATGCGGTCGACCGGGCTGACCATCAGGTGCGCGTCGATCGGCGCGGTGATGCCGTACTTGCGCAGCGCCGCGCAGACCATCGGGCCGATGGTCAGGTTGGGCACGTAGTGGTTGTCCATGACATCGAAGTGCACGAAGTCGGCACCGGCGGCCAACACCTTGTCCACTTCTTCACCCAGGCGGGCGAAGTCGGCGGAGAGAATCGATGGAGCAATGACGAAGGGCTGCATGACGCACCTTTTCTGAGCTAAATCACGATGGCGCGCATTGTATACCTCATGCTTTGCCGCGCGCACCGTGACCTCGCTCACGGATCAGAAAGCGGCCCGGTAGATTTTCTCGATATCCGCCGCGCTGAGCTTGCGCGGGTTGTTGCGCATCAGGCGCTCGATGCCCGCCGCTTCCACCGCCATGGCCGGGATCGCGTCCTCGGGCACCCCGAAACTGTGCAGTCCGGCCGGAATTTCCACGGCGGCGCACAGGCGCGTCATCGCCTCGACAGCCTGGTCGGCGGCGTCATTGGCGCTCAGTCCGGTGACATTGACGCCCATGGCCTGGGCTATGTCCTGCATGCGTTCGACACAGGCCAGTTTGTTCCAATGCATCACATAGGGCAGCAACAGCGCGTTGCTCACGCCGTGGGCAATATTGAAGCGCCCGCCCAGCGGGTACGCCAGCGCATGCACCGCGCCCACGCCGGCATTGCCGAACGCCATGCCGGCCATCAGGCTGGCGGTGGCCATATCGTCACGGGCCTTGAGATTGGCCGGGTTGGCATACGCCTTGGGCAACGCGTTGGCGATCAGCTTGACCGCGCCAATGGCCAGCGCATCGGTGATCGGCGACGCGTTCAGCGACAGGTAGGACTCGATGGCATGCACCAGCGCATCCAGGCCGCTGGCGGCGGTGACGCTGCGCGGGCAGGTCAAGGTCATTTGCGGGCTGATCAGCGCCACATCCGGCAGCAGGTAATCGCTGACGATGCCCTTCTTCAATTGCGCAGCCTTGTCGGAGAGGATCGCCACATTGGTCACCTCCGAGCCGGTGCCGGCCGTGGTGGGGATGGCGATCAGCGGCGGCCCCTTGCGCGGCACCTGGTCGACGCCGAACAAGTCCGCCAGGGCGCCGTGGTAACCGGCATAGGCCGCCACGCTCTTGGCGATATCGATGGCACTGCCGCCGCCCAGGCCGATCAGCCCGTCGTGCCCGCCGTCGCGGTAGACCTGCATGCAGTCTTCGACGATGGCGATTTCCGGGTCGGGCAGCACGCGATCGAAAATCTCATAGGTGCGCTCGCCCAGGTGTTCGAGCGCCAGCGCCACGGTGCCGGACTTCACCAGCGCGGCATCGGTGACGATCAGCGGGTTATCCACATCCAGGCGCGTGAGTTCGGCGGCGAGTTGCTCGATGGCGCCAGCGCCAGTGAGCAGTTTGTGAGCGATCTTGAATGAGGAAGTACTCATGTGCGCGGCCTCTTATCGGTGATGGGCTGGCACAAGGATAGCTGACAGATGAGAGTTGTCTGCCATTCAGCATTTGAATGCATACCCTCTCACAACGCATCTCATTTCTAGACCTGTGCCGTCCGCAGTTTCTCGCTGCGCCCACGCAACCATTCCAGCGTCAGCAACAGCAGCACCGAGAACCCGATCAGCAGGGTCGCCGCCGCTGCAATCGTCGGGCTGAGGTTTTCGCGGATACCGCTGAACATCTGCCGGGGCAGGGTCGCTTGTTCGGGGCCGGCGAGGAACAGCGTCACCACCACCTCATCGAACGAGGTGGCAAAGGCGAACAAAGCCCCGGAAATCACCCCCGGCGCAATCAACGGCAAGGTCACCCGACGAAACGCGGTCAAGGGTGAAGCCCCGAGGCTCGCCGCCGCGCGCACCAGGTTATGGTTGAATCCCTGCAAGGTCGCCGACACGGTGATGATCACGAACGGCACACCCAGCACCGCATGCACCACGATCAGCGAAAAAAAGCTGTTGCCCAGCCCCAACGGTGCGAAGAACAGGTAACTGGCCACGCCGATAATCACCACCGGCACTACCATCGGCGAAATCACCAGGGCCATCACCAGCGCCTTGCCGGGAAAATGGCCACGCGTCAGACCAATCGCCGCCAGCGTGCCGAACACCATCGCCAGCACGGTGGCCGCCGGCGCTACGATAATGCTGTTCTTCAGCGCGCGCATCCATTCGGCCGAGGCAAAGAAGTCCTCATACCACTGCAGCGAAAACCCCTGCAACGGATACACCAGGAAACTGCCGCTGTTGAACGACAGCGGGATGATCACCAGCACCGGCAAAATCAGGAACAGCAGGATCAGGCCGCACAGCACCCGCAGGCTGTAGAACCACACCCGCTCCACCGGGGACATATAAGGACTCAGCATCGCAAGGTCTCCTCAGCTCAGGCGCAGGCGGCTGGCGCCCACCAGCCGGTTGTAGATCAGGTACAGCAACACGGTGGCCAGCAGCAGCAAGCCGCCCAATGCCGTGGCCATGCCCCAGTTGATGCTGGTGTTGGTGTAGAACGCCACGAAGTAGCTGACCATCTGGTCGTTCGGGCTGCCCAGCAGGGCCGGGGTGATGTAGTAACCAATCGCCAGGATGAACACCAGCAGGCAGCCGGCGCCGACACCGGCGTAGGTCTGCGGGAAGTACACCCGCCAGAAACTCGCGAACGGATGGCAGCCCAGGGAAATCGCCGCACGCATGTAGGTGGGCGAAATCCCCTTCATCACGCTGTAGATCGGCAGAATCATGAACGGCAGCAGGATGTGCACCATGGAGATGTAGACCCCGGTGCGGTTGAACACCAGTTCCAGCGGGCTGTCGATCAGGCCCAGGCCCATCAGCGCGCTGTTGATCAGGCCGCCGGACTGCAGCAACACGATCCACGCCGCCACCCGCACCAGAATCGACGTCCAGAACGGCAGCAGCACCAGAATCATCAGCAGGTTGCTTTTGCGCGCCGGCAGGTTCGCCAGCAGGTAGGCCAGCGGATAGGCCAGCAGCAGGCAGATCACGGTGATCACCAGGCCCATCCAGAAGGTGCGGGCGAAGATGTCCAGGTAGATCGCCTGGTCAGGCGTGGCCGGAGCGATCTCGCCGAGGTCATCGATGCGGTGATCGACGGCCGCCAGCAGGTAGTACGGCGTCACGTTGCTGGTATTGCGCCGGATCGCCTGCCAGTAAGCCGGGTCGCCCCAGCGTTCGTCGAGGTTTTCCAGTGCCTGTTTATAAGAGCCGGGCGTTTCGGCAAACGGCAACGCCCGCGCGGTTTTCGTCAGCAGGCTGCGATAGCCGGCCAGTTCCATGTTCAAGCGTTTGGACAGATCGCCCAGGGTCTGGTTTTTACGCGCGTCGCCCAGGTCTTCGCTGAGCGCCTGGTACACCGGCTCGCCCGGCAGGCCGCGTCCGTCCCACGCCGTCACGGCCACCACGGTACGCGGCAAACCGCCCACCACTTCCGGGTTGCCGACACTCTTGAACAACAGCGCGACGATCGGCACCAGAAACACCAGCACCAGGAACAGCACCAGCGGCGCAATCAAGGCTTGGGCCTTCCAGCGGTTGAGCCGCTCGGCGCGCGCCAGGCGCTGCTTGAGGGTGGGGATGGCCATGACAAACTCCGAAAATATGGGTGGACGCGCGCCCAGTGGGAGCTGGCTTGCCTGCGATGGCATCGACCCGGTAAATCAGTTGCACCGAGGTGTCTGCATCGCAGGCAAGCAAGCTCCCACATGAGCCGGTTTTGCCAGAAGGTTATGCGGTGTTACTTGGCTGCCCAGGAATTGAAGCGCTGCTCCAGCTGCTCGCCGTTATCGGCCCAGAAGCTCACGTCGATCTGCACCTGATTGGCGATGTTTTCCGGGGTGGTCGGCATATCCTTGAGGATGTCCTTGGCCAGCAACGGCACCGCCTGGGTGTTCGCCGGGCCGTAGGCGATGTTTTCCGAGTAGGTCTTCTGCTGCTGCGGCTGCACCGAGAAGGCGATGAACTTTTTCGCCGCTTCCGCGCGGTCCTTTGCCAGACCTTTAGGGATGGCCCAGGCGTCGAAGTCGTAGATGCCGCCGTTCCACACGACTTTGAGGTTGCTCTCTTTCTGCACGGCGGCAATGCGACCGTTGTAGGCCGAGCTCATCACCACGTCACCCGAGGCCAGGTACTGCGGCGGCTGTGCGCCGGCTTCCCACCACTGGATCGACGGTTTGAGTTCGTCGAGCTTCTTGAAGGCGCGGTCCTGGCCATCTTTGCCAGCCAGTACTTTGTACACGTCCTTGGGCGCTACACCGTCGGCCATCAGTGCAAATTCCAGGGTGTACTTGGCGCCCTTGCGCAGGCCGCGCTTGCCAGGGAATTTCTTGGTGTCCCAGAAATCCGCCCAACTGGTCGGCGCGCTGGTCAGCTTGTCGGCGTTGTACGCCAGCACGGTCGACCACACGAAGAAGCCAACGCCACACGGCTGGATCGCGCCCTTCACGTAGTCGGCGGTGTTGCCAAACAGTTTCGGGTCCAGCGGCTCAAACATGTCTTCGTCGCAGCCACGGGACAGTTCCGGCGACTCCACTTCCACCAGGTCCCAGGACACGCTCTTGGTGTCGACCATGGCTTTGACCTTGGCCATCTCACCGTTGTATTCACCAGCGACGATCTTGCCGTTGCCTGCACTCTCCCACGGCGCGTAGAACGCCTTGACCTGGGCCGCCTTGTTCGCGCCACCGAACGACACCACGGTCAGGTCGGGACCTGCCATGGCCTGTGTGGCGCCCATCAAGCCAAGTGCCAGGGCCGAATACTTAAGGGATTTCAACATTGTTGTGCTCTCCACGTGCAGGGTTGGTGAAGCCAGGGGGCGATCAGTTCGCCTCTAGAAGTGGGTCGAGTGCGCGAACGTGCTCGACTTGCCAGCCAATCGGTACCACGTCGCCGACCGCCAGGGCCGGGTCCAGCTCGGCAATCGGTTGTTTCACAAAGAAATCGGTCTTGCCGCAGACTTCCAGGCGCACGCGCACGTGGTCGCCCAGGTAGATGAACTCCGCCACGCGCCCGGAGAAACGGTTGACGCAGCGTTCGCTGGTGCCATTGAGGCTGACGCGCTCCGGGCGCACCGACAGGGTGACGGGGCCGCCGACCTGGCCGACGTTCACCGCCAGCGCCTCGACCTTCTCGCCCCGCGCCAGCTCCACCACGCAACGCTCGCCGGTGTGGCTGTGCAGACGGCCATTGAGGCGGTTGTTCTCGCCGATAAAGTTGGCAACGAAGGTGTTTTTCGGTTCTTCATACAGGCTGCGCGGCGCGGCGATCTGCTGGATTTCGCCCTGGTGAAATACCGCCACGCGGTCGGACATGGTCAAGGCTTCGCCCTGGTCGTGGGTCACGTACACCACGGTCAAGCCGAGGCGCTGGTGCAGGTGCTTGATCTCCATTTGCATGTGTTCGCGCAGTTGCTTGTCGAGGGCACCGAGGGGTTCGTCCATCAACACCAGCTGTGGCTCGAACACCAGCGCCCGGGCCAGGGCCACGCGTTGTTGCTGGCCGCCGGACAGCTGCGCCGGGTAGCGCAGGGCGAAGGCATCGAGCTGGACCATGCTCAGCACGCGTTTGACCCGCTCGCTGATATCGGTCTTGCTGAGCGAGCGTACCGACAAGGGAAAGGCGAGGTTTTCGGCGACGGTCATGTGCGGGAACAGCGCGTAATTCTGGAACACCATGCCGATATCGCGCTTGTGTGGCGGCACGTTGTTGATGGAGCGCCCCGCCAGCAGGATCTCCCCGGCGGTGGGCGTCTCGAAACCGGCGAGCATCATCAGGCTGGTGGTCTTGCCCGAGCCGGACGGCCCGAGCAAGGTGAGGAACTCGCCCTTGCGAATCTCCAGGTTGAGGTCCTTGACGATCAGGTTCTCGCCGTCGTAGCTCTTCTGCACGCCACGAAAGCTGACCAGCACATCATTTGAATCCACCTCGCTCATACCCGCACCTTTGTGTTTTGGACTGCCGTGGCACAAGCGTAGTCCAGGCGCGAGGCCCCGCAAATCGGGGGCCCGGAGAGAATCGCATCAGCCGGATGGACGATAATGGGTAAGGATTGCCCTACACCGATGGCGGGCATTGGACGGTGCCGCTGCAAGGCGCGAGCTGCACGCGGCAGGAATGGCGCAACGGTGGGTTTTCGGGACGTCGTTATTGGATATGCCGCTAAAGAAGCTTGTGCTCCATGGCGTACTTCACCAACTCGGCCAATGAGGTGATATGCAGCTTCTGCATCAACCGCGCCTTGTGGGTGCTGATGGTCTTGTTGCTCAGGGCCAGTTGCTGGGCGATGTCATTGACGTTCGCGCCCTGGGCCAGGCGCTCGAACACCGAAAACTCCCGCTCCGAAAGCAGCGAATGCAGCGGCCGCGAGTCGGTGAGGCCGACTTCGAAGACCATCCGGTCGGCCAGGTCCGGGTCGATATAGCGCCCACCCGCCGCCACCTTGCGAATCGCCGCCAGCAGCAGCGCGGGGTCGCTGTCCTTGGTGGCGTACCCTGCCGCACCGACTTTCAGGGCGCGCGCGGCCATCTGCGCTTCGTCGTGCATCGACAGCACCAGGATCGCCGGCGGATCGTTCAGCGCGCGAATACGTGCAATCGCTTCCAGCCCATTGACGCCCGGCATCGAGATATCCAGCAACACCACCTCGCAGGGCACGTGGCGCAAGGTCTCGAGCAACTGCTCGCCGTTACTGGCCTCGCCGACCACCAGCAGGTCTTTGGCCAGGCCGATCAATTGCTTGATGCCTTCTCGAACAATGGTGTGGTCTTCGGCAACCAGTACGCGAATCACAGGCGTTTCCTTTTGTAGTTAGGCATCCAGCGGCACCGTGACACTCAGGGTGGTGCCCTCCCCCAACGCGCTGTCCAGGGTCAACCGCCCGCCCATGATCAGCACCCGCTCGCGCATGCCCACCAGGCCGAACGACACCGGGCGCTCGCCGGTCTGGACAAACCCCACACCGTCATCGCTGATGCTCAGCCGCAGAGACTCGCCGTCTAGCGCCAGGGTCAGCTCGACAGTATGCGCCTGGGCATGGCGCATCACATTGGTCAGCGCCTCCTGCAGGATACGAAACAGGCCGATGGCCTTGGCATCACTCAGCGTCGGCAGGTGTTCCGGCACCTGCACCAGGCAGGGAATCTGCGTGCGCGCTTCGAAACGCCGCGCCTGCCATTCGATGGCCGAACCGATCCCGGCGTCCAGAATCGGCGGGCGCAGGGCCGTGGCCACGTCGCGCACCAGTTGGAACAGCTGGGCGATCAGGCGCTTCATGCTGTTCAAACGCTCATGCAGCCCAGGATCCAGCTGCGCATAGGCCAGCTCGCACATGGAGGTTTCCAGCTTGAGTACCGTGAGCATCTGCCCGAGCTCGTCGTGCACCTCGCGAGCGATGCGCGCCTTTTCTTCTTCGCGCACGGTTTCCAGGTGGGCCGAGAGCTCGCGCAGCTGCGCTTCGCTTTGCAACAAGGCGGCGAGGGTGCGGCGCAGTTCGGTGACGTCATTGAGGTAGACCACCAGGTATTCGGCTTCGGCAAAGCGCAGAAAACTCAGCGACACCGTGACTGGCAGGACGCTGCCATCGGCGCGCGTGCAATCGGTGGCGAAGTTCTGCGGCGCCTCTTCGTTGGCCCGCGCGCGCTTCCACAGGTTGAGCCAGCGGTCCATGTCCAGCGTGGGATCCAGCGCGGCCAGCGGTCGTTCGATCAGCGCCCCGGGGCCGTAGCCGAGCATGCTTTCAGCCGCACGGTTGGCATAGCGCACATTGCTGTCCCAATTGACCCAGAGGATGCCGACGGTGCTTTGATCGATGGAGAACTGCGTCAGCCGCAGCGCTTCAGCCCCGGCGGCGCGGGCGGCACTTTCTTCACGGGCGGCCAGCAGGCTGCGTTCGAGCCCACGCTGCTGACGACGCTGCCAGGCCACCAGCGTCAGGCTGGCAAACAGCAACAGGCCCAGCAGCAGGCAGAGGTTTTGCCACAGACCAGGGGATGCGGACAGCCGTGGATACTGCGGTTGCAGCCAGCGATTGTGCAATTGATCGAGGTCGCGCGCGGGGATGGCGCGCAGGGCGCCCTGCATGATGCCCGCCAACTGCGGCCAGTCGCGGCGCGTGGCCACCCGCAGCAATTGCGGCAGGCCGACATCGCCGACCACCGCCAACCCCGCGAACTCCGCCTCGCCCGACAGGCGGCTCAGTTGCGCTTCGTCCACCACCGCATAGCGGGCCTGCTGGCTCACCAACAATTGCAGGGCCTGGCGCTCCGTGGGCACGCCCTGCAGGTTGAGACCGGGATAAGTGCCGCGCAGGTAATCGGCCACTGCGCTGGGCATGCGCACGGCAATGCGCGAGAGGCTGTCGAGCTTTTCCAGTTCCACCGCGCCGCCGCCCTCGCGGGTGCCGACGACGTGTTGCGGCACGCGCATGTAGGGATCGCTGAACGACCACAGGCGCAAGCCGGCCGGGGTTTGCTGCAAGCCGGGGGCGATGTCGATCTCGCCGTCGCCCAGGGCGGCTTCGAGCTGCTCCTGAGTGGGAAAGTTGCGCCATGACAGCTCGATGTTCAGCGCTTTGGCCAGCCACTGCATCAATTCCACATTGGCCCCGGACAAGCGCTGCAACCGCCGGTCGTATTGTGCATACGGCACCTGCAGCACCAGGCCGACGCGCAGTTGCGAATGTCCGGCCAGCCATTCCCGTTGCTCGGCGTTGAGCTGCGCCTGCGGAATGCCCGGCGCAGGGGCGGCTTTGGCGATCAAGGCGAGACACAGACAGCCGATAACCAGCAAACAGCGAAAACCCATGATCACGTCTCACGTCACTGACAAATACTGACCAACCCATTAGGCTGCTGGAATCATTCCGGCCGGGAAGCAACGATGCCATCACCGTACCGCTCAACAGTGCCAGCATTGTGCCTGTCACTGCTATTTACCAGCGCCTTTTCTGTCCAGGCCGCTGACGCCCCTGAGCCCGCCACCGAAAAACCGGCCGAGCGCCAGCCCCTGGTGGAGCGCAGTCAGGAAGAATCCACGGCCCTTGAACGCCAGATCCCGCGCGGCGAGCAGCAACAGTTGCAGGCCGGCAGCGAGTCATTTTTGGCCCTGTGGAAGCCGGCCAACAGCGCCGAGCCCGAAGGCGTGGTGATTATTGTGCCGGGTGCCGGGGAAACGGCGGACTGGCCGCAGGCAGTCGCGCCGTTGCGGCGTAAATTGCCGGATGCCAACTGGGGCACTCTGAGCCTCTCGCTGCCGGACGTGAACCTCGACACCCTGCCGCCTCGGGTGGCCGAATCGCCCAAGGCCGCCGTCGACACCAGCAGCAAGGAAGGCAGCACCGCCGCCAAGCCGATCGAACAGGCCGCCAGCGCCGAGGCCGAAGGCACCGACCCGGCCGTGGTACCCGGCGCCGATGAACAGGACAAGACCGACGCCAAGCGTATCTTCGACCGCATCGATGCCGCCGTCGCCTTCGCCCAGACCCAGAGCGCGCGCAGCGTGGTGCTGCTCGGCCACGGCACCGGTGCCTGGTGGGCCGCGCGTTACCTGAGCGAAAAACAACCAGCCCAGGTGCAGAAACTGGTGATGGTGGCCGGCAAGACCCCGCCGGCCCGACAGCCGGACCTGCTGCAACTGGCACCGGCGCTGAAACTGCCGACTGCGGACGTCTTCTATCAAGACAGCGCAGCCGCCAGCAAAAACGCAATGGCACGCAGCCAGGCCGCCAAGCGCGCGAAAAATGAGGGTTACAAACAGGTGTCGCTCAAGACGCTGCCCGGCAACAGCTCTGCCGAGCAGGAGCAGTTGTATCGCCGGGTTCGCGGCTGGCTGAGTCCGCAGGGCAGTGCTGACTGACGTTGTTGCTCAACCACGGCGTAGCCCCAGTAAATCAGGGGGCACTTGTGGCAAGCCCCAATGCCGTTCAGTTAAGCGCAGAGTCCCTGTGACGAGCAGGCTTGTCCTGCGTTGGGTTGCGCAGCAGCCCCAAAACCAGGCGCTGAGCCGTATCAGGTACACCGCGTTTTGCTGGATTGGGGGCGCTTCGCACCCCAACGCGGGGCAAGCCCGCTCGCCACAAAGGTGTTGGGGCGGGAGCAACTTTCATCGGGTTGTCATTTCGACACGGTCAGCGAAAATCCCGCCGCTCGCGAATCAATGCATACGCGTTGTGCAACTCGCGGGTGCGTTCGGTGGCCTCGCGCACTTGTGCGGGGCTGGCGCCTGAGCCGGCGATTTTATCCGGATGATGGCGGCTGAGCAGACGACGGTAAGCACGCTTGATCACCGAAGGCTCGCTTGTGGCGGTCACCCCCAGAATGCGCAGGGCGTCCTGATAGGCACCGCCCCGGCTGGCCACCGGCTTGCGCTCCGGCGCATAGTCGGACGCCAGCGCCTGCAGCTGTTGCGGGGTCCAGCCCAGCCATTTGCCCCACAGGTCGATGAGGTCGCGCTCGGCGTTATCCGCCTTGCCGTCCGCCCAGGCCATGCGCCAGCAGGCGCGCAGCACGCCCTCCGCCGCATGGGGCTGGGCCTTGAGTACGCGCAGATAGGTGCGCACCCGGTCGGATCCGGACTTGCCACGGTTAAAGGCGGCAATCGCCCGACGCCGGGCTGGCTCGCTCATATCCAGCGCGCGCATTTCCTGGCGGGCCTGCTGGATATGCCCTTCCACCACCTGGCCGTTGCTCTTGGCCAGGCGGCCCAGCAGCACGAACAACAGTTCGTCGTTGCGCAACGCCGGACGCCCGCCCAAGCGTTCACGCACCTGCGCCCAGCTTTGCAACTGCAAGCGACGGTCCAGCGCCTGCCCCAGCAATGCACCCAACAAGGCCCCCGGAATACTGGCAATGGCATAGCCAGCCCCGGCGCCGATCAGCGTCCCTGGCCACAACATGCTAACGCCCCGCTGTCAGCAGGGTTTCGACTTGCGCCAGGCGCTCCAGCGTGCCGACATCAATCCAGCGTCCCGTCATGTGCTCTCCCGTTACCTGATCCCTGGCCATCGCCTCGCGCAACAACGGCGCGAGTTTGAAGGCGCCAGCGCTGCAACCCGCGAACACGCGTGGGTCGAGCACTGAAATGCCACTGAAGGTCAGGTTATCGGCACCGGGCGCCGCATCATGAAGCAGCCCGTCATCCAGGTAAAAATCCCCGCCCGAAGGATGATGCGCCGGGTTGTCCACCATCACCAGGTGAGCCAGGCCCTGAATGGGCTGCTTGAGTCGGGCGAAATCGTAGTCGGTCCAGATATCGCCATTGACCACCAGAAACGGCTCATCCCCCAGCAACGGCAAGGCCTGGAAAATCCCGCCGCCGGTTTCCAGCGGTTCGCCCTCAGGGGAATAGCGGATGCGCACGCCGAACTGCGCGCCGTCACCGAGGTAGCGCTCGATCTGCTGGCCGAGCCAGGCATGGTTGATCACGATGTCGGTAAAGCCGGCCCTGGCCAGCGCCTCCAGGTGGTATTCGATCAAGCGCTTGCCGCCGGCCTGCACCAGCGGCTTGGGCGTGTGCAGGGTGAGCGGGCGCATGCGCTCGCCCTTGCCGGCCGCCAGGATCATCGCCTTCATGGCAAGGCCTCGGCCGGTTGACGCAAGCTGCAAAGCAGTTCACTCAGCGCATCGAGTTCGGGGCGCTCGGCGAGGACAGCTTCTATATAAGCAAAGAAACGCGGCACATCCGCCAGGTAACGCGGCTTGCCGTCGCGATGACAGATGCGCGCGAAGATGCCGATGACCTTGAGGTGACGCTGCACGCCCATCAAGTCGCTGGCGCGCAGGAAGTCGTCGAAATCCGCCTGCACCGGGATGCCCAGCTGTACGGCGCGCTCCCAGTAACCGCGCTGCCATTCACGCACGCGGGCCTGGGGCCAACTGAGGAAGGCGTCCTTGAACAGGCAGGTGATGTCGTAGGTCACCGGACCATAAACCGCGTCCTGGAAATCCAGCACGCCGGGGTTGGGCGTGCTGAGCATCAGGTTGCGCGGCATGTAGTCGCGATGCACCAACACCTTGGGCTGGGCCAGGGCGCTGTCGATCAGCCGGTCGCTGGCGCGCTGCCACAGCGCCTGCTGCTGCGGGTCCAGTTCGAGGCCCAGGTGCCGACGCACATACCATTCGGGGAATAATTCCAGCTCGCGACGCAGCAAGGCCACATCGTAACTGGGCAGCGGTTCGTCCATCGGCAGTTGCTGGAAGGCCAGCAAGGCATCGATGGCATCGGCGAACAAGGGGTCGGCATTTTGCGTGTCGATCACGTCAAGGAAGGTCTTTGTGCCCAGGTCATTGAGCAAAAGAAAGCCGCGCGGCAGATCTTCTGCATAAATTTTTGGGACATTTATTCCTGATTTCGCCAGCAAATGAGCGATATCGACGAAAGGTTTGCAGTTTTCCTGGGGGGGTGGCGCGTCCATCACAACCAATGTGCGACCGCCGCCTTCCCAGCGGAAGTAGCGCCTGAAACTCGCGTCGCTGCTGGCCGCGGTCAATGTGGCCGGGGGTACGGGGCCCCAGTCCTGAGCGTTGAAAAGGATCGGCAACTGCTCATCCAGCCAGACTTCCAGCTGTTGTAAACGTAGATCGTGCTCGGGCATTACAAGGGTCTCCGACGGCGCTAGCCGTCAAGCGGGGCATGCTTTATTATCACGCATCTTTTTCAGACCATCGAGAGGCGTGCGGCCCAAACCGCGGGCAGATGGCACGCAGGAAGCCCGGACTAATAAGATGGCATTGAAATCCCCCGCGTTTCGTAGAAAATTTCCGTTGCTGGTAACCGGCAGTCTGCTGGCCATGCAACCTTTCGCCACCTCATTCGTGGTCGCCGCGGAACAGTATGACTGCTCAGTCTCTGCTTCGGGTGCCTGGGATTGCGCGCCGAAAACTGCCGCCGCCCCATTACCACCGCGCCCGGTGCATGACGGCGCCGCCGCAAGCTCGGCCAACAGCACGGCCCAGGCCGCTGCGGGTGGCACTGCCGAGGCCGAGCCGAAGACGGCGCTGGTCACCGAATCCAAGGGCCGTGGCCTGCGTTCGCGCAGCGCCGACTACAGCCACCTGGACTGGGTGCCTCGCGACAAGCTGACCGCAGCCCAACTGGCCGAAACCGGCCCGTACTGCGGCGGTGCGTACATCGAGCCGATTCGTCCTGGCATGAACGACAAGACGGACAAGAGCGACGCGCCCACCTTCATCGGCGCGAAGGCCTCTCGTTATGAGCAGGAATCCCAAGTCGCGACCCTGGCCGGTGACGTCGTCATGCGCCAGGGCAGCATGCAGCTCGAATCCCAGGAAGCCAGCCTGTACCAGGCCGAGAACCGTGGCGAGCTGAACGGTAATGTGCGTCTGCGCGACAACGGTGCGCTGATCGTCGGCGACCGTGCCGAGGTTCAGCTGGACACCGGAGCCGCACAAATCGACAACGCTGAATACGTGATGCACAAGTCGCGTATCCGCGGTAACGCGCTGTACGCCAAGCGTGCCGAAAACGCGATCATCCGCCTCAAGGACGGTACGTACACCACCTGCGAGCCGGACAGCAACGCCTGGCAACTGCGCGGCAACAACATCACGTTGAACCCGGCCACCGGTTTCGGTACGGCCACCAACGCGACGTTGCGGGTCAAGAACATCCCGATCCTGTACACCCCGTACATTTACTTCCCGATCGATGACCGTCGTCAGTCCGGCTTCCTGCCGCCGAGCTTCGCCACCGGCAGCGAGAGTGGCTTTGCACTGACAACGCCGTACTACTTCAACCTGGCGCCGAACTACGACGCCACGTTGTACCCGCAGTACATGACCAAGCGCGGCCTGTTGATGGAAGGCGAATTCCGCTACCTCACCAAGTCCAGCGAGGGGCAGTTTGGTGGGGCGTACCTGAACGACGACAGCGACGAGCGCAGCAAGCAGACGGATTCGGAAAAAACCCGCTATATGCTCAACTGGCAGCATAAAGGCGGGTTGAATTCTCGCCTGCTCACGCAGGTTGATTACACCAAGATCAGCGATCCTTATTACTTCCAGGACCTCAAGTCCAATCAGATCGGGATCGAGACGTCGGACTTCGTCAATCAGCAGGGCTCGGTGTCCTATCGTGGCGACAGCTACCAGGCAACTTTGAACCTGCAGTCGTACCAGTTGGCGACCGTGTCGCAGATCACTCCTTACGACCGCCTGCCGCAGATCACCTTCAATGGTGCATTGCCCTACCATCCTGGCGGCCTGGATTTCAATTACGAAACCGAGGCGGTCAGGTTTGAACGTGACCTGCTGACTGGCAATTATCTTGATAAGGATGGCGGGCCGGTTAACCCCGATAACAGCGTTGGAACACGTCGCCTTGATACAAACGTCTCCGGGCTGACTCGTGCAAATGGCACACGTCTGAATCTTGCTCCAAGCATGTCGCTGCCGATGAACTGGACGTATGGTTTCATTACGCCAAAGCTCAAATACGTTTACACGAAATATGACCTTGACCTTGATGGTACCGGCAAATCGCAAATGGCAAGTGCTGGCCAAACATTCAAGAGTTCGCAGGACCGCGCCGTGCCAATCGCTAGCGTAGACAGCGGCCTGTTCTTCGACCGCAAGACCAACTGGTTCGGCAAAGAATACAACCAGACTCTTGAGCCTCGCGCTTACTACCTTTACGTGCCGAACAAGGACCAGAGTGACATCCCGGTCTTCGACACCAGCGAAAACACGTTCAGCTACTCTTCGCTGTTCCGCGACAATCGCTTCAGCGGCAATGACCGAATCGGTGACGAGAACAAGCTATCCCTGGGTGTAACCAGCCGCTGGATCGAAGAAAACGGTTTTGAACGTCAGCGCGTGGCCATCGGCCAAGCCCTGTACTTCAGGGATCGCAAGGTCCAACTGCCAGGCATCCTGGCTGCCGACCGTGACGACGCCAAGAGCGATGTATCGCCTATCGCGCTGGACTACGAGTTCCGCTTCAACCGCGACTGGCGCGCCACTGCCGACTATAACTGGGACCCGGTGAGCCACTCGCCACGTTCCGGCAGCGCCATGTTCCACTACCAGCCGGAAGACAACCCGAACAAGATCGTCAACTTGGGCTACCGCTATCGTAACGACCAGGTGGTGTACAACCAGCTGACCGGCAAATGGCAATTTGGTGGTGACTATGGTCAAGTTGGCGATCAGAACTACGTGAAGGATTACTACAAAATCCAGCAACACGACTTCTCGATGATGTGGCCAATCATTCCGCAGTGGAACCTGATCACCCGCTGGCAGTATGACTACGCCCGCAACCGCACTCTGGAAGCCTTCGGTGGTTTCGAGTACGACAACTGCTGCTGGAAACTGCGCGTCATCAACCGTTACTGGGTTTCCAACGACGAATACACGCAGATCGCCCCGCTTAACGAAAAGGGTGACCACGGGCTCTTCTTCCAGATCGTCCTCAAAGGACTCGGCGGCCTGACCGGCGCCAAGGTAGAGAGCTTCCTCGACAAAGGCATTGAAGGTTATCGTCAACGTGAAGATCAAGCTTTCTGATTGTGTGCGCCCGCTCCTGCTGGGCGCGCTGTTCCTGGGTGCCGCATCGGCGCACGCTGCGGTTCAACAGCTGGACAAGGTCGTGGCCATCGTCGATAACGACGTGATCATGCAGAGCCAACTGGACCAACGCGTCAAGGAAGTCCAGCAGACCATCGCCAAGCGTGGCGGTGGTGTGCCGCCGACCAGCGTGCTGGACCAGCAGGTACTGGAACGCCTGATCGTCGAGAACCTGCAACTGCAGATCGGCGAGCGTTCCGGCATCCGTATTTCGGACGAAGAACTGAACCAGGCCGTCGGCACCATTGCTCAGCGCAACAACATGAGCATTGACCAGTTCCGCGCCGCCCTGGCTCACGACGGTCTTTCCTATGATGACGCCCGCGACCAGATCCGCCGCGAGATGATCATCAGCCGTGTACGCCAGCGCCGGGTGGCCGAGCGCGTTCAGGTGTCCGAGCAGGAAGTGAAGAACTTCCTGGCTTCGGATCTGGGCAAGATGCAGCTGTCCGAAGAACTGCACCTGGCCAATATCCTGATCCCGACCCCGGACAGCGCCAACTCCGAGCAGCTCAACGCCGCCGCCGCGAAAACCCAGGCTATCTATGATCGTCTGAAAGCCGGCGCCGACTTTGCGCAAATGGCCATTGCCCAATCCGGCAGCGACAACGCCCTCGAAGGCGGTGACATGGGCTGGCGTAAAGCCGCGCAATTGCCACCGCCTTTCGACCGCGAGCTGAGCGCCATGGAAGTCGGCGGCATTACTCAGCCGGCCCGCACCCCGGGTGGCTTCATTATCTTGAAGCTGCTGGAACGCCGTGGCGGCGAGACCTCGCTCAAAGAAGAAGTGCATGTGCGTCATATCCTGGTCAAGCCGAGCGAAATTCGCACCGAAGCGCAAACCAAGGAACTGGCCCAGAAGATCTATGACCGCATCGAAAGCGGTGAAGACTTCGCCACCCTGGCCAAAAGCTTCTCGGAAGACCCGGGTTCTGCCCTCAACGGCGGCGACCTCAACTGGATCGACCCGCGTGCGTTGGTGCCGGAGTTTCAGGACGTAATGGCCAAGACCCCGCAAGGCGTACTGTCCAAGCCGTTCAAGACCCAATACGGCTGGCACGTGCTGGAAGTCCTTGGCCGCCGCGCCACTGACAACACCACCCAGGCCCGCGAGCAACAAGCGCTGACCGTGCTGCGTAACCGCAAGTACGATGAAGAGCTGCAAACCTGGTTGCGTCAGATCCGTGACGAAGCCTACGTGGAAAACAAGCTGCCAGGCGCCGAGCAAACAGGCACCGACCAGGCAACTCAGTGAAACCACAGCGTTTCGCAGTGACACCCGGCGAGCCGGCCGGCATTGGTCCAGACCTGTGCCTGCTGCTCGCCTCGCACGCCCAGCCCCATCCCCTGATCGCCATTACCAGCCGCGACCTGCTCCTTGAGCGGGCCGCGCAGCTGGGTGTGGCTGTCACACTGCTGGACGTGGCGCCGGGCAACTGGCCGGAGCTGCCAGCCCCGGCGGGCAGCCTGTACGTGTGGGACACGCCCTTGCAGGCCGGGGTCGTTGCCGGTCAGTTGGACAAGGCCAATGCGGCCTTCGTGCTCGAAACCCTCACCCGCGCAGGCCTTGGTTGCCTCAACGGCGACTTCGCCGGCATGATCACCGCCCCGGTGCACAAGGGCGTGATCAATGAATCCGGCATTGCCTTTTCCGGGCATACCGAATTCCTCGCCGAACTGACTCATACCGAACAAGTGGTAATGATGCTGGCCACCCGTGGCCTGCGCGTCGCCCTGGTGACCACACATCTGCCACTGCGGGATGTCGCCGACGCCATTACCGCCGAGCGGGTGGAACGCGTAACGCGCATCCTGCACGCCGACCTGCAACACAAATTCGGCATTGCCCGGCCCCGCATCCTGGTCTGTGGGCTCAACCCCCACGCCGGTGAAGGCGGCCACCTGGGCCATGAAGAAATCGACATCATCGAACCCACCCTGGAGCGTCTGCGCCAGGAAGGCATGGACCTGCGCGGTCCGCTGCCGGCAGACACTCTATTTACCCCCAAATATCTGGAGCACTGCGACGCAGTGCTGGCGATGTACCACGACCAGGGACTGCCCGTGCTGAAGTACAAAGGCTTCGGCGCCGCCGTTAACGTGACACTGGGCCTGCCGATCATCCGCACCTCCGTCGACCATGGCACCGCCCTGGACCTGGCGGGCAGCGGCAGGATCGATACCGGCAGCCTGCACGTGGCCCTGGAAACCGCCTATCAGATGGCCGAGACCCGTTTATGACCGAGCATTACCAACACCGGGCGCGCAAGCGCTTCGGGCAAAACTTCCTGCACGATGCAGGCGTAATCGACCGCATCCTGCGCTCCATCCACGCCAAGCCAGAAGATCGCCTGCTGGAAATCGGCCCGGGCCAGGGCGCACTGACCCAGGGCCTGCTGGGCAGCGGCGGCCAGCTCGACGTGGTTGAGCTGGATAAGGACCTGATCCCGATCCTCAACCAGCAGTTCGCCGGCAAGACCAACTTCAACCTGCACCAGGGCGACGCGCTGAAGTTCGACTTCAACAGCCTCAATGCCGCGCCCAACAGCCTGCGGGTGGTGGGTAATCTGCCCTACAACATCTCAACGCCGCTGATCTTTCATCTGCTCAACAACGCCTCGATCATCCGCGACATGCACTTCATGCTGCAAAAGGAAGTGGTCGAGCGTCTGGCGGCAGGCCCTGGCGGCGGTGATTGGGGGCGTCTGTCGATCATGGTTCAGTACCACTGCCGCGTAGAGCACTTGTTCAACGTAGGCCCCGGCGCCTTCAACCCGCCGCCGAAAGTCGATTCGGCCATCGTGCGTCTGGTGCCTCACGCCGTGCTGCCGCACCCGGCCAAGGATCACAAGCTGCTGGAGCGCGTGGTGCGCGAAGCGTTCAACCAGCGCCGCAAGACCTTGCGCAACACGCTCAAGGCACTGCTGAGCAATGCTGAAATCGAATCCGCCGGCGTCGACGGCAGCCTGCGCCCCGAACAGCTGGACCTCGCCGCCTTCGTGCGCCTGGCCGACCAGTTGGCGATCCAGCCTGCGCCAGCAGTGGAATAAGGCTCAAGCCTCGAAACAATCCAAATGTGGGAGGGGGTTTGCCCCTTCCCACAATTGAACCCAGTGATGCCGGCAGATGTTCAAAGCCCCCGGAGAGCATGTCTGGCCTAGTGCCCTCCTCTTGGCCTAGACTGGTCCGCATCTGCTGTCCTCCGCTTTTGCTTTTAAGGCCTCTTGCATGTCCGATCCTCGCTACCAGATCGACGTCAGCGTCGTCACCCGCTTCCTGGCGGACCAATCCCAGCCCGAGCGCAACCGCTTCGCCTTTGCCTACACCATCACGGTCAAGAACAACGGCCTGGTGCCGGCCAAGCTGCTGTCGCGCCATTGGGTGATTACCGACGGCGACGGCCAGGTCGAGGAAGTACGTGGCGCGGGCGTGGTCGGTCAGCAACCGTTGATCGACAGCGGCGCCAGCCACACCTACAGCAGCGGCACGGTGATGACCTCCAGGGTCGGCACCATGCAGGGCTCGTATCAGATGAAAGCCACCGACGGCCAGTTGTTCGACGCCATCATCAAGCCGTTTCGCCTCGCCGTGCCCGGTGCTTTGCACTGATGGCGACGTATGCGGTCGGCGACCTGCAGGGCTGCCTGGATCCCCTCAAGTGCCTGCTTGAGCGCGTGGCCTTTGACCCGGCGCAAGATCGCCTGTGGCTGGTGGGCGACCTGGTCAACCGCGGTCCGCAGTCCCTCGAAACCCTGCGCTATCTCTATGGCCTGCGTGACTCTCTGGTGTGCGTGCTGGGCAACCATGACCTGCACCTGCTGGCGGCCGGCCGTAACATCGAACGCCTGAAAAAGGGCGACACCCTGCGCGAAATCCTCGAAGCGCCGGACCGCGACGAGCTGCTGGAATGGGTGCGTCGGCAAAAAATCCTGCATTACGACCAAGCGCGCAACATGGCACTGGTGCATGCGGGGATTCCGCCGCAGTGGACGCTGAAAAAAGCCCTCAAATGCGCCGCCGAGGTCGAAATCGCCCTGGCCGACGATAACCTCTACACCGCCTACCTCGACGGCATGTACGGCAATGAACCGGTCAAATGGGACAATGACCTCATGGGCGTCGCACGCCTGCGGGTGATCACCAACTACT
Source organism: Calliopum simillimum (assembly GCA_951812925.1). Lineage (NCBI taxonomy): Eukaryota > Metazoa > Arthropoda > Insecta > Diptera > Lauxaniidae > Calliopum > Calliopum simillimum. The sequence continues at coordinate 10,311 of CATOTO010000200.1, read as the reverse complement.
TCACGCGTATGCGCTTCTGCACCGCCGACGGCAAGCTGGACCTCAAGACCAAGGAAGGCGCCGACAGCGCGCCGCCGGGCTACAAGCCCTGGTTCGCCCACAAGGAACGCAAGACCCGCGACACGAAAATCATCTTTGGCCACTGGGCCGCCCTCGAAGGCCACTGCGACGAGCCCGACGTGTTTGCCCTTGATACCGGCTGCGTGTGGGGCGGCGCCATGACCCTGATGAACATCGATTCCGGCGAGCGCTTCAGTTGCCGGTGCGAACCCCCACTGCCCACCCAGCCCTAGGAGCCCGCCATGAGCGAATTCAAACGTATCCCCCCTGAACAAGCCCAGGCCCTGCGCGAGCAAGGTGCCGTGGTGGTCGACATTCGTGATCCGTCGACGTATGCCGCCGCTCATATCAGCGGCGCGCAGCATGTGGATAACCACAACATTCAGGACTTCATCCGCGCCGCCGATCTCGATGCGCCGCTGATCGTGGCCTGCTACCACGGCAACTCCAGCCAGAGCGCCGCCGCTTACCTGGTCAGCCAGGGGTTCTCCGACGTCTATAGCCTGGACGGCGGCTTTGAGCTGTGGCGTACGACCTATCCCGCAGAAATTTCTTCCGGCGATCCGCAATAATTTTTTTCACACCCCGCTACCCCGCGTGACGCTTGGGCTTGCGCCGTTTCTGACGAACGGCGCGGGCAAACTAATTACGCATCACGCCTTGACCTCCACGATTCCGAACTATCCTTAAGCGCAGGCCATCCAAATCAGGGGAGAGCCGGTACACCGGCGCACGGGTCATCGGTAGCGTTTCAGGGTGTTCTGGGGGGGAAACAGCCATTGGCGTCTGCCAATGGCTGCCAGCATCGACTGATTGATCCGGCGTCGGCTCCACGTATCGAGCGAGGTGACGACGTCATGAGTATCTTTAGCCACTTCCAACAACGCTTCGCGTCCACGCAGCAGGAAGAACTCACGCTTCAAGAGTATCTGGAGCTGTGCAAACAGGACCGCAGCACCTACGCATCGGCCGCCGAACGCCTGCTACTGGCGATCGGCGAGCCGGAGCTGGTGGAGACCGCCAACAACTCGCGCCTGTCGCGCATCTTCTCCAACAAGGTGATCCGCCGCTATCCGGCCTTCGAAGACTTCCACGGCATGGAAGAATGCATTGACCAGATCGTCTCCTACTTCCGCCATGCCGCCCAAGGCTTGGAAGAGAAGAAACAGATCCTCTATCTGCTCGGCCCGGTAGGCGGCGGTAAATCATCCCTCGCCGAAAAGCTCAAACAGTTGATCGAGAAGGTGCCCTTCTACGCCATCAAGGGCTCGCCGGTATTCGAGTCGCCCCTGGGGTTATTCAACGCCACTGAAGATGGCGCGATTCTCGAAGAAGACTTCGGCATACCGCGGCGTTACCTCAATACCATCATGTCGCCCTGGGCCACCAAGCGCCTGGCCGAGTTCGGTGGTGATATCAGCCAGTTCCGCGTGGTCAAGCTCTACCCGTCGATCCTCAACCAGATCGGGGTGGCCAAGACCGAGCCCGGCGACGAAAACAACCAGGATATTTCGGCGCTGGTGGGCAAGGTCGATATCCGCAAACTCGAGGAATTCCCGCAGAACGACGCCGACGCCTATAGCTACTCGGGCGCGCTGTGCCGGGCCAACCAGGGCCTGATGGAGTTCGTGGAAATGTTCAAGGCACCGATCAAGGTGCTTCACCCACTGCTCACCGCCACTCAGGAAGGTAACTACAACAGCACCGAGGGGCTTGGGGCGATTCCGTTCAACGGTATCCTGCTGGCCCACTCCAACGAATCGGAGTGGCACACCTTCCGCAACAACAAGAACAACGAAGCCTTTATCGACCGGATTTATATCGTCAAGGTGCCGTACTGCCTGCGCGTCAGCGACGAGATCAAGATCTACGACAAGCTGCTGTTCAACAGCTCCCTGTCCAAGGCCCATTGCGCGCCGGACACCCTGAAGATGCTCGCGCAGTTCACCGTGCTGTCGCGCCTCAAGGAGCCGGAAAACTCGAATATCTATTCGAAGATGCGCGTGTACGACGGCGAAAACCTCAAAGACACCGATCCGAAGGCCAAGTCGATTCAGGAATACCGCGACACGGCGGGTGTGGACGAGGGCATGAACGGTCTGTCGACGCGCTTTGCGTTCAAGATCTTGTCCAAGGTCTTCAACTTCGATCCCCACGAAATCGCTGCGAACCCGGTGCACCTGCTCTATGTGCTGGAACAGCAGATCGAACAGGAGCAGTTCCAGGCCGAAACGCGCGAGCGCTATTTGCGCTTTCTCAAGGAGTATCTGGCGCCGCGCTATATCGAGTTCATCGGCAAGGAAATCCAGACCGCGTACCTCGAATCCTACAGCGAGTATGGTCAGAACATCTTCGACCGCTACGTGCTGTACGCCGACTTCTGGATTCAGGATCAGGAATACCGCGACCCGGAAACCGGCGAAATCCTCAACCGCGTAGCCCTCAACGAGGAGCTGGAAAAAATCGAAAAACCGGCCGGTATCAGCAATCCGAAGGATTTCCGCAACGAAATCGTCAACTTCGTGCTGCGTGCCCGCGCCAACAACAATGGCAAGAACCCCACCTGGCTCAGCTACGAGAAGCTGCGCGTGGTCATCGAGAAGAAAATGTTCTCCAACACCGAGGACCTGTTGCCGGTCATCAGCTTCAACGCCAAGGCCAGCAAGGAGGATCAGCAAAAACACAACGACTTCGTCACACGCATGGTCGAGCGAGGCTATACCGACAAGCAGGTACGGCTGCTGTCGGAATGGTACCTACGGGTCCGGAAATCGCAGTGAGAGAAATAGCTGCAAGCTTCTAGCTGCAAGCTGCAAGAGAACAGCGCACGCCGCTCCAACTTGCCGCTTGCCGCTTACGACTTGAAGCTCCCCGGAGGGGCCCCATGAGCTATGTGATCGACCGACGCCTCAATGGCAAGAACAAGAGCACGGTAAACCGCCAGCGTTTCCTGCGGCGTTACCGTGACCACATCAAAAAGGCCGTGGAAGAAGCGGTCAGCCGCCGCTCCATCACCGATATGGAGCATGGCGAGCAGATCAGCATTCCCGGTCGGGACATCGACGAACCGGTGCTGCATCACGGGCGCGGCGGCAAACAGACGGTCGTGCACCCCGGCAACAAGGAGTTCACCACCGGCGAACACATCCAGCGGCCTCAAGGAGGCGGTGGCGGCAAGGGTGCGGGAAAGGCCGGCAATTCTGGCGAAGGCATGGACGAGTTCGTGTTCCAGATCACCCAGGAAGAATTCCTCGAATTCATGTTCGAGGATTTGGAACTGCCCAATCTGGTCAAACGCAACCTCACCGGCACCGACACCTTCAAGACCGTGCGCGCGGGGATCAGCAACGAGGGCAACCCGTCGCGCATCAATATCATCCGCACCCTGCGCTCAGCCCATGCACGGCGCATCGCTCTCTCCGGCAGCAGCCGCGCCAAACTGAGGGAGGCCAAGGAAGAGCTGGCGCGACTCAAACGCGAAGAACCGGACAATTTCGGCGATATCCAGCAGATCGAGGCGGAAATAGAGAAACTCAGCGCGCGTATTCATCGCGTGCCTTTTCTCGACACCTTCGACTTGAAATACAACCTGTTGGTGAAGCAACCCAACCCCAGCTCCAAGGCCGTGATGTTTTGCCTGATGGACGTGTCCGGCTCCATGACACAGGCCACCAAGGACATTGCCAAGCGCTTCTTTATCCTGCTGTACCTGTTTCTGAAGCGCAACTACGACAAGATCGACGTGGTGTTCATTCGTCACCACACCAGTGCCCGGGAAGTGGACGAGGAAGAGTTCTTCTACTCGCGGGAAACCGGCGGCACCATCGTGTCCAGCGCGCTGAAGTTGATGCAGGAGATCATGGCAGAGCGCTATCCGGCCAATGAGTGGAACATTTACGCAGCCCAAGCCTCCGACGGTGACAACTGGAACGATGACTCGCCAATCTGCCGCGACATTCTGATCAACCAGATCATGCCGTTCGTGCAGTACTACACCTACGTCGAAATTACCCCCCGTGAGCACCAGGCCCTGTGGTTCGAATATGAGCGCATCGGCGACGCCTTTGCCGACACATTCGCCCAGCAGCAACTGGTCTCGGCCGGCGATATCTACCCGGTCTTCCGTGAACTCTTCCAGCGCAGGTTAGTGACATGACCGCCAAAAAAGAGACTAGGCGCCAACCTCTTTCCACCGGGTCAGAGTGGACCTTCGAACTGATCCAGGCCTATGACCGGGAAATCAGCCGCATTGCGGCCGGTTATGCGCTGGACACCTACCCCAACCAGATCGAAGTGATCACCGCCGAACAGATGATGGATGCCTATGCCTCGGTGGGCATGCCGCTGGGCTACCACCACTGGTCCTACGGCAAACATTTCCTCAGCACCGAGAAATCTTACACGCGGGGCCAGATGGGCCTGGCCTACGAGATCGTGATCAACTCAGACCCGTGCATCGCCTATCTGATGGAAGAAAACACCATCTGTATGCAGGCGCTGGTGGTGGCCCATGCCTGCTACGGGCATAACAGCTTCTTCAAGGGCAACTACCTGTTCCGCACCTGGACCGATGCCAGCTCGATCATCGATTACCTGGTGTTCGCCAAGCAATACATCATGCAGTGCGAGGAGCGTCACGGCATCGATGCGGTGGAAGACCTGCTCGACTCCTGCCATGCATTGATGAATTATGGGGTCGACCGCTACAAACGCCCCTATCCGATTTCCGCCGAGGAAGAACGCCTGCGCCAGACAGAGCGCGAGGAGCATCTGCAGAAGCAGATCAACGACCTGTGGCGCACCATTCCTAAAAAGGCCGGCAAAAACAGCGACAAGGATAATGCACGCTTCCCCGCCGAACCACAGGAAAACATCCTCTATTTTCTGGAAAAACATGCGCCGCTGCTCGAACCCTGGCAGCGCGAAATCGTGCGTATCGTGCGCAAGATCGCGCAATATTTTTATCCACAGCGCCAGACCCAAGTGATGAATGAAGGCTGGGCAACGTTCTGGCACTACACCCTGATGAACGATCTGTATGACGAAGGCCTGGTCACTGACGGATTCATGATGGAGTTCCTCACCTCCCACACCAGCGTGGTGTTCCAGCCCGGCTTCGACAGCCCTTATTACAGCGGCATCAACCCTTACGCCCTGGGCTTCGCGATGTACCGTGACATACGGCGCATGTGCGAACACCCCACCGAGGAGGATCGCCGCTGGTTCCCGGAAATAGCCGGCAGCGATTGGCTATCGACCATCAAGTTCGCCATGAGCAGCTTCAAGGACGAGAGTTTTATCCTGCAGTATCTGTCGCCTCAGGTGATCCGCGATCTCAAGCTCTTCAGCATCATGGATGACGACCTCAAGGACGACCTGGTGGTGCCGGCCATCCACGATGAACCCGGCTACCGCACCATCCGCGAAACCCTGGCGGCGCAGTACAACCTGGGCAACCGCGAGCCCAACGTGCAGATCTACAGCATTGATGTGCGCGGTGATCGCTCGCTGACCCTGCGCCACCAGCAGCACGATCGCAAACCCCTGGGCGAATCCACCGAAGAAGTACTCAAGCACTTGCACCGGCTGTGGGGCTTCGACATTCACCTGGAAACCCTGCAAGGCGACCAGGTGATGAAAACCCATCACGTACCACCGCGCAGCGATCACGGTGATGGCGACTATGGCCGTCTGGATTTGTCCGTGGTCCATCTCTGAAACGGCAAAGCCTCCATTGGCCAGGCACAGCCGGTATCCCTGTGGCGCTAATGGAGGCTTTTTCATGAAAATCTACAAAGTCGGCGGCGCCGTACGCGACCGCTTGCTGGGCATCAAGGTCACCGACATCGACCGCGTGGTGGTTGGTGCAACCGCCGAAGAAATGCTCGCCAAGGGCTACAAACCGGTGGGCGCGGACTTTCCGGTATTCCTCGACCCCGAACAACGGCGACGAGTACGCCCCTGGCCCGCACTGAACGCAAGAGTGGCCGGGGCTATGGCGGCTTTGTGTTTCACGCCAGCCCCGACGTGACGCTGGAGGAAGACCTGATCCGCCGCGACCTGACGATCAACGCCATGGCGGAGGACGACGACGGCCATGTGATCGACCCGTATCACGGCGAGCGCGACCTGCAAGCACGGGTTCTTCGCCATGTCTCACCTGCGTTCGCCGAAGATCCCGTTACGTGTGCTGCGGGTAGCGCGCTTTGCCGCCCGTTACGCGCCCCTGGGTTTTAACCGTGGCGCCGCAGACCCTGGGAACTGATTGCGCCAACTCAGCGAATCCGGCGAACTGGAAGCGCTGACGCCTGAACGCAGCTGGAAAAGAAATTTCCCGTGCACTGATGGAAGATCAGCCTCAGGTCTTTATTCAGGTGCTGCGCGACTGCAACGCGCTGAAAACTTTAATGCCGGAAGTGGACGCCCTGTTTGGCGTGCCGCAGCCTGCAGCCCCATCACCCCCGAAATCGACACGGGGGTGCACACCTTGAGTGTGCTGGAACAGGCTGCCGTGCATCAGCAATCCCTGACGGTACGCTGGGCCTGCCTGCTGCACGACCTGGGCAAGGGCGCCCACGCCTGTGGATAAGTTGCCGCAGCACATTGCCCATGAACAGCGAGGTTTGAAGCTGATCAAGGCAGTGAACGAACGCTTCAAGGTGCCGAGGGATTGCCAGGAGCTGGCACTGCTGGTTGGCCAATATCACACTCACGGCCACCGAGCGCTTGAGCTTAAGGCCTCGACGTTACTGGAGTTGCTGCAAAGTTTTGATGTTTACCGCCGGCCACAGCGCTTTGAAGAGTTTGTGGTGAGCTGTGAAATGGATGCGCGGGGGTCGCAAGGGGCTGGAACAGAGAAGTTATCCACAAGCGGATTATTTGCGCGGCGCAGCGAAAGCGGCGCGCGAAGGTGCCAGTGGCGCCGCTGCTTGAAAAAGGCTTCAAAGGCCCGCAACTGGGCGAGGCACTCAAGGCGCGAACGCCTCAAGGCACTACAGGCCTATAAATCACTGTAGACGCGAGCTTGCTCGCGCCTATAGGAGGGCGTCTGGCGTCAGTTGCTGGCCTTGCCACTCGAAGCCGACGGGCGTCAGCACTTGGTCGATCTGTGCATCGCGCCACAGCTCGGCCAGGGTCTTGCAGGCCAGCGGATGCACACGATCCGGCGCCATCATCGACAGCGGCCAAAGCACGAAGGCGTTGGTGAGGATCTCTGCGCGCGGCAGGACCAAGCCTTCAAAATCACCCACCAGCTCGCCATACAACAGCACGTCGATATCCAGCGGCAGCCCTTTGCGGTCGGGGTGCATAGCGGCCGTTTTCGGCCTCGATGAATTTCAGCCTGCGGTCCAGCGCCTTCAGCGGCAGGTCGGTATACGCCGACACCACCAGGTTGAAAAACGGCCCGCTCTTGATGCCAACCGGCAGGCTTTCAAACACGGCCGAGCAAACGCATCCCAGTCAGAAAACCCGCCAATGCATCCAGGCCGGCGCGCAAACGAGGCTCACGCTCGATATTGCTGCCAAGGCCTAGGTAAACCTGAGTCAGCGACATCCGCGCTCGATCTCCACACCCACGCCCCTGGCGGCCGGTACAGCGCCTGGCTTGGTCAACTTGAGGTGCAACCAGGGAATCTGAAACTCACTCATCAGTACTTGCGCAAGGCGTTTCGGCGAAGGTTTCCACCAGTTGGTACTGGGACTCGTCGGCAAAGGCCTGGATGCGCGCGGACACGCTGGCGTAATCCAGCGCCAGGGTCAGGTCGTCACCGGCTGCGGCCGGGCGATTGTCCCAGGCGAAGCTCAGGTCCAGGCGCAAGCATTGCTTGATGCCGCGCTCCCAGTCGTAGGCGCCGATCACCGTGTCGACTTCCAGGCCTTCGATAAACACTCTGTCCAAGCACTCTTCTCCGCAGCACGACAAGGGCGCGATGCCTCCGTTAGAATCAGGGCGTCCTCGCCCGGAATAGTTAGCATGTTTTGGTCACTGGCGATTTTCGCCTACCTGCTCGGCTCGCTGTCCTTCGCCATTTTGCTCAGCCGCCTGACGGGCAATCCCGATCCGCGAATGAGTGGCTCAGGCAATGCCGGCGCCACCAATATGTTGCGTTTGGCCGGCAAGAAACTTGCCGTATTGACCCTGCTGGGCGACGTCTGCAAGGGCGTGGTGCCCGTGCTGATCGCCAGCCTCGCCGGTCTGACCCTGCAACAGCAGGCCTGGGTGGGCGTATGCGCCGTCCTGGGCCATCTGTTTCCACTGTACTTTCGCTTTCGCGGCGGCAAAGGCGTCGCCACGGCGGCCGGCATGCTGCTGGGAATCTACCCTCCAGCAGCATTGCTGGCCATCACGGCCTGGCTGCTGGCGTTCTACCTGACCCGCACCAGCTCCCTGGCCGCGCTGATCGCCACGCCGCTCACACCTGCCGCTGCTGGCCTGGCAGGCACCGGCAGCGTTGTTGCCGATGAGCGTGCTGACGCTGCTGATCGTCTGGCGCCACCGCGGCAATCTACGCGACCTGTTTGCCGGGCGCGAACGGCATTTTTAAATACGCCCGCTGAACCCGGTTCACGCGCAAGCCTCACAATGGTGACAGCTGCTCCATCGGGCCAGCGCGCCTGCACGCTGATCGCCAGGCTTTCATGCTGCCTCGGCCTGCAGGCGCTGGCAGCCGGCGTAGGCGATCATCGCGCCGTTGTCGGTGCAGAACTCGGGGCGCGCATAGAACACTCTTCGCCTTTCATGTCTGCGAGCATTTTTTCCAGCGAAGCGCGCAAGGCCTTGTTGGCGCTGACGCCGCCAGCGATCACCAGGCGCTGCATGCCCGCCTGCTTGAGGCGCGCGCTTGCACTTGATAGTCAAAGTCTCCACCACGGCCTGCTGGAATGCCAGAGCGATGTCGCAACGGGCTTGCTCACTGTCGTCCCCGGCGCTGACGCTGTGCTGCCAGGTGTTGAGCGCCGAGGTTTTCAAGCCGCTGAAGCTGAACATCAGCCCCGGACGATCACACACATCGGCCGCGGGAATGTGTAGCGCCCGGCCAAACCCTTTTCGGCCAGACGCGCGATTTCCGGGCCACCAGGATAATTGAGGCCCATCATCTTGGCGGTCTTGTCGAACGCTTCACCGGCAGCATCGTCCAGGGACTCGCCCAACAGCGTGTATTGACCGATCCCATCGACCTGAACCAGCTGCGTATGGCCGCCCGACACCAACAAAGCGACGAACGGAAACTGTGGTGGTGTTTTTTTCCAGCATGGGGGGCCAGTAAATGGCCTTCCATGTGGTGCACACCGAGGGCGGGAATGCCCCAGGCAAACGCCAGCGCCTGGGCGCAAGAAGCCCCAACCAGAAGGGCTCCAACCAATCCGGGGCCGGCGGTGTAGGCGATGGCATCGATCTCGGTCGGCACACAGCCAGCCTCGTCCAGCACTTGGCGGATCAACGGCAGCATGCGCTTGACGTGATCGCGACTGGCGAGCTCCGGCACTACGCCGCCATAGGCACGGTGCAGGTCGATCTGACTGAACAGTGCATCGGCCAAAAGCCCGCGTTCACTGTCGTAAAGTGCGACACCGGTTTCGTCGCAGGAGGTTTCCAAGTCCCAGTACTAGCATGGGTTTGCGCCTTGTAGAGGCTGAATTCGAAGGCGCGCATAATAGTCGCCACTCCCCCCTCCCGCCTAGCGGTTTTTCGATCAGAGGCTTTGCATTCCGAGCAATGAGGGGTTAACATCCGCAACCCTTAAAAAACCGACGACCTCAGCCGCGAATTTTTTGCGACGAGAACGTTGAATCCCGGTAATGAAAGAAGGTAGCTCTGGATGCCAGCCGTCAAAGTAAAAGAGAACGAACCCTTCGACGTAGCTCTGCGTCGTTTCAAGCGCTCCTGCGAAAAAGCCGGTGTTCTGGCTGAAGTTCGTAGCCGCGAATTTTATGAGAAGCCAACTTCTGAGCGTAAGCGCAAGGCAGCAGCAGCCGCTGTTAAGCGTCACGCCAAGAAAGTTCAGCGCGAGCAGCGCCGCGCCGTTCGTCTGTACTAATACACAGACGTTCGTTAGCAAGCTTCTGCCAAGCCCGGCCCTCAGCCGGGCTGTTGGCATTTGCGGATATCGCTTGATGCTTCACTGTTGACGCCGCACACGCGAACCGATACAACCGCTTCACACGTCAGGACTGGCTCTTTTGCCAGCGGTGCGCGTCTCTTCTGACGAGCCTAACAAGGCTACTGACGAGCACACTTATTCTTCAAAC
>CATOTO010000199.1:0-30447 GCA_951812925.1 Calliopum simillimum | reverse complement strand
ACTTCAATTTCCGTAGCTACTTGATTTCACATGAAATGACCCAAAATAAGTTGAAAAAAAATCTTTCATCATCTCGTCATATTTTCGTGATATTGAGACTTAAAGCTTTTAGAGTGCAAGTCCAGTCAAATCTTTAATTTTATTGAAATTTATTTAATACTAGCAATTACCCGCGACGTTGTCTGCGTAGTATTTGTACTTCCAATAGCCTATTTTTTCTCCAAGCTTGCATCAATCTTCATAATACTTAAATAGTTAAAAAAATTTGAGTGAAAAGGTTATATTCACAAACGAACATATCAAAATGTGAGGTATGAGATGCATTTATTTTACACTTTGTTTTTCATCAATTAAAAAATCGTTAAAGAATTTTTTAAAATTTTTTATTTGTTTTTTATTTATGTGTAGTTTAAAAAATAAACATAATACAAACCCAAAAACTATTAACAAATATTTATTTCCTATAAAATATTTTAATGTTTCTTAAGACCCTTGATTAAGATTCGTATAGTTGTTTCGTTGAGGGTACCGTACGGTTTTCTCCACTTATGACCGAAATCTTGTTAATTTTTTGTAGTATGTATTGATACCTTAGAGCGCTATAGTCCTATCTCCTCTTTTAGCAACTTCATTACCGAATGCAAAACTGTGGGACTTCAAAATACCACTAAGACATCAAAATATTCGAGAATTAAAAATAAGTACCTGGAGACCGATCCCTGCTCGGTCAACAATCTGATCTTATTATTTTAGTCGATGTTTTTATTCATAGCTATTTTTTGTTATGAAATTCGTACCTTTTCACCTCCAATGTTCATGCTTTCAAAATGATAAATTAAGCGATGAAAATAATAAAGAGACCTATTGGAAAAATCCGCAAGGATATTTTGATAAGGAAGAGTGTGGCTATTCGACGCCATTAACAAAAAAGGATTCCACCTTTTTTTGTAGATACGCAGTAAGACTGAACACAGTATTTCCTTCAACTTCAAGCAAGGATATTTCAAAATCCTGTAGTTATAATGACGGTACTGCTGATGAAGATCGATTCAGCGTCAAAAAGTACATAAGACTAGATATAAGAAATAAAAAGTTCATTCCAATTTTTTTTGTGCCTTAGTTATTAACAAAAATTTATGTTTTGGTAAAAAAAGTGGGCGTGGCAGTTATTGAACAAAGCCCACTTTTCGTTATGCTTTAGATACTCATGATCCAGATTTGCATACCAAATTTCATCTAAATATGTTGTACCATTTGCGAGAAATGGCATTTAATTTGTTTTACTTGTATGGGAGGTTCCACGCGTATCGGCGATATTTTGCCCACTTTCAGGTCATAGGTGCTTAATAAAAAGGAGATTCCCTAGAGTTAAATTTAGAAAGATTGTTTTAGTAGTTTTCTTTTTATAGCGTATTATATTTTTGTGGGCGGTGCCACGCCCTCCAACGAGTTATTCAAATAAAACGGCATATAACATATTGATACTGGTTTTCAGGGGCAAAATCTCTTAAATTTTCATTAAAATTGTTGGAGTCGTTTTCGAGTAATATTGAATCAAAATTTTCAATGGTTAAAAAAAGAGCGTGGCAATTTTTCGATACCGCCCACTTTTCGGTTATTGCAAGGCATTGATAAGCAGTACCTTCATACTAAATTTCATTAAAACGTTTTGTAAGATTTGCGAGATATAGCATTTATGTATTTTGCTTGTATGGGAGGTTCCACGCGCAACGGTGATATTTCAACCACTTTCAGATCGGAGATGCCCCATAGCAATTAGGCACCTCACAGTTAATTTCAGAAAATTTGCGTTAGCAGTTTTCTTGTTCTACCATTTCATATTTTTGTGGGCGGTGCCACGCCCTTCAAAGAGTTTTCCCAATATAAAGGTGTATCACATATTAATTTTTGTTTGCAGAGGTAACATCTCCTAAATTTTTATTAAAATTGTTGGAGTCGTTTTCGAGTAATATTGAATCAAAACTTTCAACGCCTAAAAAGTGGGCGTGAAACTTCTTCAATCCCGCCCACTTCTTGTCTGTCACAAGGTATTATCAAGCCGTACTCGCTCACTAAATTTCATCCAAATACCTTGTATGGTTTGCGAGTTATGACTAAATCAAATTCAAAATTTAGGGCAGTGCCACGCCCTCTGGTGGGCATTAACAAAGTTCAAACCTAGCTCATTCTTCATTGTGTGCTAATATCTAACACTTTTCAAAGTTTCATTAAAGTCGGTATAGCCGTTTTCGAGAAAAAATTTTGGCACAGAAATAAGTACAAAGAAACAAACAAAAAAACAAACATACAATTTTAGCTCGTATAAGAGGAGAAGATAGTATATCCAATACTTAATTTTTTGAAAAGCGCAAATGTGCTATCTCTACTTTTTTCTACGTTTGGGCTATTTTTTTATACCTCTCTTCACCTCAAGTGTTGACCAAATGTTCTTAATTACTGATTCACATCATATCTTATTATCTTCTCTTCTTATAGGAGCTAAAATTGTATGTTTTTTTGTTTTTTTGTTTGTACTTATTTCTGTGCCAATATTTTTTCTCGAAAACGGCTACAGCGATTTCAATGAAACTTGGAATTGTGTTAGATATTAGCAAACAATGAAGAATGAGCTAGGTTTGAACTTTGTAAATGCTCACCAGAGGGCGTGGCACTGCACTAAATTTTAAATTTGATTTAGTCATAACTCGCAAACCATACAAGGTATTTCAATGAAATTTGGTCAGCGGGTACGGCTTAACATTTCCTTGTAACAGACAAAAAGTGGGCGGGATCGAAGTAGTGCCACGCCCACTTTTCAGCCCTTGAAAATTTTGATTCAATATTACTCGAAAACGACTCCAACAATTTTTATGAAAATTTAGGAAATGTTACCTCTGAAAACAAGGATTCATATGTAATACGCCGTTATATTGGGAAAACTTGTTGAAGGGCTGGCACCGCCCACAAAAATATAAAACGGTATAAAAAGAAAACTAATAAAGCAAACATGCTGAAATGTCGCCATTGCGCGTGGACCTCCCATACAAGAAAATACGTTAAATGCTATTTCTCGCAAATGTTACAAGATATTTTAATGAAATTTGGTATGTAGGTACTACTTATCAGTGCCTTGTAATAACCGAAAAGTGGGCGGTATCGAAGAAGTGCAACGCCCCTTTTTTAACCATTGAAAATTTTAATTCAATATTACTCGAAAACGACTTCAACAATTTTAATGAAAATTTTAAATATTTTTCCCCTGAAAACAGGTATTAATATGTAATACGTCGTTATATTAGGAAAACTCGTTGGAGGGTGTGGCACCGCCCACAAAAATTTAATACGATATAAAAAGAAAACTACTAAAGCAATCTTTCTGAATTTTACTGTAGGGAATCTTCTTTTTATGAGACACCTACGAGCTGAAGTAAAACAAATTAAATGCTATTTCTCGCAAATGGTACAACATATTTTGATTAAATTTGGTATGCGGATCTGGATCACGAGTATCTAAAGCAAACCGAAAAGTGGGCTTTGTTTAGTAATTGTCACGCCCACTTTTTACCAAAATAAAAATTTTAGTTAATAACTCATGCACAAAAAAAAAAATGGAATGAACTTTCCGAGGCATGATGATACGATATTTCAGCCCCCATGCGTGGCGTATCCCATTTATTTATTTTAGGTCATTCTATTTCTCTTAAAAAATTTGGAGCTCTTGATATTTTTCTATACCATTCGATATTTTCCGAGTTTTTTCTTATTATTTTTCTTATCGGTTAATTTATCATTTTGAAAGCATTGGAGGTAAAAAGGTACGAGTTTCATAACAAAAAATAGCTTTGAATAAAAACATCGACTAAAATAACAAGATCAGATTGTTGACCGAGTAGGGATCGGTCTCCAGGTACTTACTACTATAGCTCAAAGGTTTCCCTAAATATAACATTAAACGTGTTCTACTTGTATGGGAGGTGCCACACTCACTTGTGATATTATACCAAATTTTATGGTGGAGATACCTTACTTTAAGTGAACACTCTTTATTAAATTTCAGAAAAAATTATCTTATTAGCTCTTATCTTACATATACATTAGAGTGGTCCAAATTTTGTATGGAAAAACCAAAAGCGTTAAAAAGTCAAGGTGCGCGCGACTTTTCTGAATCCTTGGATCCTGCTGATTACAAAAAGTGCTTTTGAACCAAAAACAAATTGCGTTTAGATATTCCGCAACGAGCTTGAATGTATTTTTTTAGGAATTTTTGTGTTTTTGAGTACTTTTTTTTATTTAAATGCTATATCTTTTTAACCAGATAAGGTATTTGCAAAAATTAAATTGCATTTTTTTAAAAATACTTTGAGCCAAATTTTGCATTAATAATAGTTAACCTACTGTTTCCCAATTTTTTTTAGAAGCACTTTAAACTTCAAAATTTGGTAATTTTTTGAGGTGTTTGCACATTCAAGAACCAATTTTTTTCTTATTTTGCTCTAGCAAAATTTTTTTTTTACATGTATTTTTTTAGGTATTAATTTATCTATCAACCGACTTCAACAACTAATCCATAAGCTTCACTTTACTTACTAAAAACCGTAAAGTTTAATCAAATTTGGCCAGAAAAAAACTTTGAGTTTAAAATTTTCATGGTGAAACCGAAACAACAATAGTCATTGGCGATGTATGCGTTCATGAAGATTTTAAATCCGGTCTCAGAATTGCTCTACCTTATTTGGTCTTAGAGATATCCTAACTTACAAATGCAAAAAACACCGGTTTTGCTACTTTTGAAGCTGTTATATCAAGACATGGTAACTTTCAGCATGGTATTGAAGTTAAAAGTGACAGCTTTTTTCTTCAAAACCAAATTTAAATTGTATCGATATCTCTTTGTTCCTCCGAAATATCGTAAGCAGAAGTAACAAAAAAAACCGTTTTTTGCACTTTTTAAACTTTTTAGGTTAGAATTTCTCCGAGAATAAAAAAGATATCGGTACAATTTATATTGAATTTTAAAGAAACCAACTGGCATTTTTAACCACTATACCACTTTTTGTGGTTGAAAGTAACCTTGACTTGTAATATCACTTTAAAAAGAGCAAAAACGGTGTTTCTTATACTTTTATGTTAAAATATCTCCTTAACCGTACAAGATACAGCAATTTTGAGACTGAATTCGGAATCAGCATTAATAAACACATTGAAAATGGCTATTTTAGTTTCTTTTTGATTTATTTATTTTTTTGGTTTCCTTAGAAGATCTATGAAAACCATCTGTTAACCTATTTTGCCAAAAGTAACATGAAGTGGCAAGGTTTCTATATTGCGAAGAATGTTGTTTTACTCAGAAGATTAGGAACTAATGATTTTATAAGAAAAAGTGGTATCTTACGTCATCCCATTAAGATATCTTATTTGAATGCCTTGAAAACATGAAAACTAATTTTTTTTAAGTCCAATTTAATTATACTTAATTGTTTTTAGTGAGTAAAAGTGTTACTAATTGCTTAGTTGTTGAAATTATTTTAAAGATAAATTATTGCATAAAAATATAAAGATTTTAAAAAAAATTCGCTAAAGCAAAATAAGAAAAAATCGGTTCTTGAAAGTGCAAACACCTCAAAAAATTAACAAATTTTTAAGTTTAAAGTGCCGCTAAAAAAAATTAGGAAAGAGTAGATTAACTATTATTAATGCAGAATATGGCTCAAAATATTAAAAAAAAAAAATGCGATTTTATTTTTGCAAAACCTTATCTGGCTAAAAAGATATAGCGTTTAAATTAAAACAAGTACATACTCAAAAACTCAAAAATTCCAAAAAAGGACCTTCAAGCTCGTTGCGGAATATCTAAACGCAATTTTTTTTTGGTTCCAACGCACTTTTTGTAATCAGCAGGATCCAAGGATTCAGAAAAGTCGCGCGAGTTATGTCAACAGTACTTCTCTTGACATACCACCAATTCAAGTTATTTATATTGTTATTATTATTATTACTTTATATTATACTTAATTAATATTGTATGTTATAAATACTTTGCTTAAATACACTTCACTTCAAACAATTTGTAATCACCTAAAAGTATACTTCAAATTTATATAAAATAAAAATCATAGAATATTTTTCAGTTGAAAAAATCTGTCGAATAGAAAACATGAATTTTAAATTTTTAAAAATAAAATTATTAAGAAAGCTAAAGCTTGTCTTTTAATTGAAAATCATAACTCGCGCACCTTGACTTTTTAACACTTTCGGATTTTGGACCACTCTAATATACATATATAAATTTTTTTTAATGTCACGCCATTTTTCGAGTTAACGAACATAACGACATACCACATAAGAATCCTAGCTATCAGAAAGAGCCTTTTTAGAGTAATATTGAATAAAATTTTTCTAATTGTCAAAAAAAAGGGCGTGGAACTTCTCCAACCTCTAACAGTTTTGCTTCATTGCAAGGTATGGACAGTCACCACCCCTCAGCCAAATTTTATGAAAATAACTTGTAAAGTTTGCCGAAATTTCACCAGATAAATTTTAAAATGTCCGCACAATTTTAAAAAACAATCCTCTAACTAATAAGAGACTATGGAAAATACGTTTAAACTAAACTAGTAAGGGTGTAAAATTTGGCCAGGCCAAACATTAAATACCCTACACTGCAGTATTTTTAAAAGTTTGCTCTTATGGGAGATGCTACGCTCTCTTGTCCGAATTCACCCAGTTTTTGTCCAGAGCTTGCATTTATAGTTTTTAGTGTCTGAGTGAAAAACGTTTTCAGCTTTTGCTTATATAATAGGTGCCACGCCCTCTTGTCAGAGTTCGTCTAGTTTAAGCTTAGAGCGTGCATTTAGTCTTAAGTGTTTGAGTGAAGTTTGGTTGGATTATCTCAAAAAACTCTTTCAGTATAGCCTTTTGAAACTTTTGATTATATGGAGGTGCCACGCCCTCTTGTCCGAATTCGTTCAGTTTTTTCTCAGAACTTGCGCTTACAATTTTTAGTATTTATGCGTATTTTGGTTGCATTGTCGTGAAAAATACTCCTAAAATTGCATTTTGAATATATTTTTTGTATGGGCGGTAGGCATGTCTGTTGACCGATTTCGCTCATTTTCAATCCCCCGAGCTATCTTTGACGACGGAGGCAGTGTACCAAATTTCATTGAATTATCTTGCTCAGTTTTCCTAAAAAGTGTATTGCAACACACAGCCACCCAGCCAGCCAGACAGACAGACGGACATGGCTATATCGACTCAGGAGGTGACGCTGATCAAAAATATATATACTTATCTATATCTGCCACGCCTCCTTCTCTGCGCTACAAACGGAAGGACAAAGTGAATATACCCTGGGTGAAGGGTATAAAAAACATACAAAGACATTGCAAAACGAAACAGAAAATATAAATAAAAAGTAAAGTAAAAACTTTCATTCTCATGAAGAGAAACCGTAGGGGACTGATGAACATGGTAGGAGCAACATATAAATTTCTATTTTATGCATTGGACGACACTTACTTTAACAAAACATCTGAGTTTCTTAAAGATAGCATTATTAAAGATAGATTTCTAATAAATTAATAATAAAATCTATAGATAAAAAACTAAAACAGGTCATTATGAAAAATTTTGTAAATGATCAACTCTTAAAAATACATATAACAAAAGAAAAAAAAAGAAGATAATAGAAATCTATATATAAATACGTGAACAGGTTTTTTTTGTCTCCCTTTTGCGAGCTAACCATTTAACCGATTTTCGATATTTTTTTTTATATGAAAGGTATTGTGGTGTAGAATCCACGAATCCAAAAATTATCCTCATAAGTTGCCATTAAGGTATTTAAAAACAGGATCAAAGTTTCCCATATAATTACAGCAACAACAGCATGCACAATGTTATTCTGTGTTGTTAAAAAAGTGAATGACACAGTGGAGTGAGAGAAATTTTGTTGTTGTTGTTTTTCCCTTGCTTGCACGAAACCTGTTTCGTTGCGCTCTGTCGACGTTCTGATATTTTGGATGTTTCTCGATACTTCTGGACTTTTATCGATATGTTGGATGTTTTTCGATACTTCTGGACTTTTATCGATATTTTGGATGTTTTCGATACTTTTGGACTTTTATCGATATTTTGGATGTTTCTCGATACTTCTAGACTTTTATCGATATAATGGATGTTTTTCGATACTTTTGGACTTTTATCGATATTTTGGATGTTTCTCGACACTTCTGGACTTTTACCGATATTTTGGATGATTTTCGATACTTTTGTACTTTTACCGATATATTGGATATTTTTCGATATTTTTGGACTTTTATCGATATTTTGGATGTTTCTCGATACTTTTGGACTTTTACCGATATTTTGGATGTTTCTCGATGCTTTTGGACTTTTACCGATATTTTGGATGTTTTTCGATACTTTTAGACTTTTACCGATATGTTTGATGTTTCTCGATACTTTTGGACTTTTATCGATATTTTGGATGTTTCTCGATACTTTTGGACTTTTTCCGATATTTTGGATGTTTCTCGATACTTTTGGACTTTTATCAATATTTTGGATGTTTCTCGATGCTTTTGGACTTTTATCAATACTTTGGATGTTTCTCAATACTTCTAGACTTTTATCGATATTTTGGATGTTTCTCGATACTTCTGGACCTTTACCGATATTTTGGATATTTCTCGATGCTTTTGGACTTTTACCGATATTTTGGATGTTTTTCGATACTTTTAGACTTTTACCGATATGTTGGATGTTTCTTGATACTTTTGGACTTTTACCGATATTTTGGATGTTTCTCGATACTTTTGGACTTTTTCCGATATTTTGGATGTTTCTCGATACTTTTGGACTTTTATCGATATTTTGGATGTTTCGCGATGCTTTTGGACTTTTATCGATATTTTGGATGTTTCTCGATACTTCTAGACTTTTATCGATATTTTGGATGTTTCTCGATACTTCTGGACTTTTACCGATATTTTGGATTTTTCTCGATACTTCTCGATACATTGGTTGTTTCTCGATGCTTTTGGACTTTTACCGATATTTTAGATGTTTCTCGATACTTTTGGACTTTTATCGATATTTTGGATGTTTCTCGATACTTTTGGACTTTTACCGATATTTTGGATGTTTCTCGATGCTTCTAGACTTTTACCGATAATTTGGATGTTTTTCGATACTTTTGGACTTTTACCGATATTTTGGATGTTTTTCGATACTTTTGGGCTTTTACCGATATTTTGGATGTTTCTCGATACTTTTGGACTTTTTCCGATATTTTGGATGTTTCTCGATACTTTTGGACTTTTATCGATATTTTGGATGTTTCTCGATGCTTTTGGACTTTTATCGATATTTTGAATGTTTCTCGATGCTTTTGGACTTTTACCGATATTTTTGATGTTTCTTGATACTATTGGACTTATACCGATATTTTGGATGTTTCTCGATACTTTTGGACTTTAATCGATATTTTGGATGTTTCTCGATACTTTTGGACTTTACCGATATTTTGGATGTTTCTCGATGCTTTTGGTCTTTTACCAATATTTTGGATGTTTTCCGATACTTTTGGACTTTTACCGATATTTTAGATGTTTCTCGATACTTTTGGATTTTTATCGATATTTTGGATGTTTCTCGATACTTTAAGACTTTTATCGATATTTTGGATGTTTCTCGATACTTCTCGATATTTTGGATGTTGCTCGATACTTTTGGACTTTTACTGATATACATACCGATGTTTGTCGATACTTTTGAGATCTTTTCGATATTTTGGATGTTTTCCGATATATTTTGGCACAAGCACTACACCAATTTTTATGTTATTCGGTTTTAAGATATAGTGAGCCTGCTGCATATAAAAAATGTTGCTACGACTAATGAATACTCAATGTTCTGGCTTTGTTTTTTACCAAACGGTACTCGGAAGAAGTGTATCTATCTCAAAGTAAAAGGCCAAATTTTGGCCACCGGCGAAACTAGTATTGAATAATTACACTAGCTTACAAATGATTAAAAATATTATTCCAATTGAATGCCATTATTCATTTTGTATGTAAAATAGACTGCTGTTTCCGAAAATCGCATTATTATACCCTACACCCAGGGTATATTCACTTTTTATACCCTACACCCAGGGTATATTCACTTTGTCCTTCCGTTTGTAACACATAGAAGGAGGCGTGGCAGATATAGAAAAGAATATATATTCTTGATCAGCGTCACCTCCTGAGTCGATATAGCCATGTCCGTCTGTCTGGCTGGCTGGCTGGGTGCCTGGCTGGCTGGCTGGCTGGCTGGCTGGCTGTGCGTTGAAATACACTTTTTGGGAAAACTGAGCAAGATATTTCAATGAAATTTGGTACACTGCCTCCGTCGTCAAGGGTAGCTCGGGGGATCGAAAATGAGCGAAATCGGTAAACGGACACGCCTACCGCCCATACAAAAAATATATTCAAAATGCAATTTTAGGAGTATTTTTCACGGCAATGCAACCAAAATTGGCATAAATACTAAGAAATGTATGCGCAAGCTCTGAAAAAAAACTGAGCAAATTCGAAAAAGAGGGCGTGGCACCTCCCATATAAGCAAAAGCTTCAAAACGCTATACTGAAAGCGTTTTATGAGATATTCAAACCAAACTCGACTCCGACACTAAGAATCATAAACTAGTAAGGGTGGTATCTTTGGCCTGGCCAAAAACTAAATACCCTACACTGCATTTCAAGTACAGTAGACCCCGCTTAATTGACTTCATGAAAAATGCAAACTTTTCGGTTCAATTAACCGGGAAATCAATTAAGCGGGCCCGGTTAATTGATCCGACTGATCAATTAAAAGAATCCCGGATAATTGATCGAGTGAGTCAATTAAGCATAGAAAAAATTAGCATTCGGCGATTTTAGTTTTAATGTAATGGTTTTTATATGTGATTAAAGCCTTAAGAATTTCTTTTAGTGATAAGCTCCATAAGGAGATATTAAATATGTTTGTATATTGTACATTAAAAATTGCATTAGGTGCATAAAGGGAACTTCAATTCACCCTTAAATAAAATATTGAAAATTAATACAAAATTCGGGTATGTGCGTAGTTAAGTAGTAGACTTAAAGCTGAGCATATAAATTTGGAAAAACTAGGTGTAATGGATTTTAAAATGGGAATCGATAGCTTAGGAGCTTGGCTGGGAAGGTCCTGGTTGTCCGGGCTTCACATATGAATGTTTGCGTTTCGGGTTGTCGTAATGGATCCATTTTTCATCCCCAGTCACGATCCGATGCAAAAATGACTATCGAAAACAGTTTTCTTCATATTAAAGTAATGAAGAAGAACTCCCCGCAAAAACACCTTTTCAAGCGCAAAGTTCGACATATTTGAGTGAAAAAAAATTATTGTTGTTTACGCTTCAAATATTGGAATATTGGAACGATGGAATAATAATCAAGTAACGCCATCTCTTAGCAAACCGCACGAATTAAGTCATAGATCAAAGCACAATCCACTTTCGTCGGCGTTTAAAATATCAGTTTGATCAAAACCCTTTAATAATCCGGGAAGAACTAAGTTATTGAAATCATTTGCACCTTTTGCGTTTTCTGAAGATTTTTCTCCATGGACTTTACGAAAGACGACACCTTAACGGTTTTGCCTTTGCCATTAATAGTTTATAGGATTAAAATTTTTATTGAGCTGTATTGAAAACTGTTTAGATTTTTCCGTCGTTATATTTTTTGTTCTTTTTATAAAGTTGATCTTTAAAAAGGGGTATTTTACATGTATTTTTCATTTGGAAACCATTTTCTTCCTATCAATTAACCGGGGAAACCAATTAAGCGGGAATCAATTAACAGGGGATTTGGGTGCCTTTTTCAATGAGGACAGTTTCAATAGGCTTTTTTTAGATCGATTATCCGGGGAAGTCAATCAAAAGGGGGTCAATTAAGCGGGGTCTACTGTATATTATTAGGAGAGTATAAGAACAAATTGCTTATATGGGAAGTGCCACGCCCTCACCTCCGAGCTTATCTTGATTTTGCGTAGAGTTTGCATTTACTGTTCTGAAACTTTGAGTAAAATTCGGTTATCTTTCAGTATAGCATTTTGAAACTTTTGCTTATATGGGAGGTGCCACGCCCTCTAATCCTACTTCGCCTAATTTAAGCTCAGAGTTTACAATTAATGTTCTTCGTGTTTGAGTGAAATTTGGTTGGATTATCTCAAAAAACAATTTCATTATATAATTTTGAAACATTTGCTTATATGGGAGGTGCCACGCCCTCTTGTCCGAGTTTACCTAAATCTTGCGAATAGCTTTATAGCTTGCATTTATATGTAGATCCGAGTGTTTGAGTGTAATTTGATTGGGTTATCTCAAAAAACGCTCAACAAAAATTGGGTGAAATTGGACCAGGGGGCGTGGCACCTCCCATATGTGCAAAAGCTTCAAAATGCAAAATTAAAAACAACCCCCAACTCTGCATTTTTCTCTCTCCCATGATCAATGAAAAATTTAGGATGGGTTCTAGTAGAGTATTTTCGCTTGCCGTTAGTTAGTAGAAAAAAATTTCGAAGTTGCGTCGCTATACACACTTGGCTTGAACGAAAAAAAGGCGTTCCCCGATGACGCCAAAAACCAAGAACGTACTTCGACTCTCCAGACCATATGTAATCAGAATATAACGTTTACAAAATCGTATCAGATACCTTTTGCGTTTTTCTATATCTTTTATGTTGCGGCATCATCCATATATAAAAAAAAACTGAAAAGAAAAGATCACACATTTAACATTAATCTTAATTTAAAATTAAATTTTAACAAATTAGAAGCATTTCGGGATGTTGACAATCCATCTTCAACAGCACGAATGCAAATATTTTAACTACAATAAAATAAACAAAGTGAAAGACTTCCCATACATAAATAATGAACGCAAACATAATCTCATTAGAAAGAGAAAAAAAATTTTTCTGTAATTTTCTCCAAAACGGCACAAATTATGATTTAATATCTTCGAAGCAAATATCCATTGGCGTATGTTTAAGTTATGTTTACACTTCATCATTAGGGTGCAGCAAAATTCAAAAAAAATTAGTGCATCACAAATTATCATAGATTAAGATCTTAAAACAAAAACTGTATACTTAGTTTTGGTCAAAACCCCCAAAAAGATGGACCGCCCGGGGCTTGAATGAAGGTCTAAATGACAAAAATCATTGTTTTTTCGCAGTTTTTTTACTTTATCTCAAAACCCACGAAACTATTGGTAGTAATTCTTCCTAAATCTTTGAAAAGGATTAATTTTCTACATTTTTTATTTTTTTCTCATTGCTCTACAGTGAAGTCTGCCCTGTGGAAGTCCCGGAAGAAGTTAAAATTTTTTGATTCAAAAAACGGTTTTTTTCTTATAACTCAAGATACAAGAGACACACAAAAACTTTAGACCTCAATAAATGTAGGAAATCTGTTTTCCTATAGTTTTGTTTCAAAATCTTTGTTCCAAAAGTAAACGGTTTCCCGCTAGAGGCCGAAATTTTTTAAATATAATAGTATATCATGTAAAAGCGACCTTTTTTTTTGTTTTAAAACATACCCAAAATTATAATTAGAAACTAATGACGAGGTCAAGAGCTTTCAAACGTAGTCTTCAAAGTAGGAATCGGTCGAAATTTCCGCGAGATATAACAGTTCTTACATACTTGGTATTTTTTGTAAAGTTCTGATTTTGGGTATTTTTGTTTCACAGTGTATTTTGCATCCACAACTTAAGATTTTTTTATGTTTATTACTTTACGTTAAAGGATGATAAACAGCGCAACTTTTAAGACCAAGAATGTCAAAATCGGTTTGTAGTTTCCTTGCGAATTTTAGCCTGAGAGTTTGGATTTTTTTCAATTTTTGTCAAATACGGCTTTTTTTTGAGTATGAGCGACTGTATACACTAAATACCGTAAAAAATGTGTATGTATTATTATATCCCAAAAACTGTAGGATATATATTTTGCTAAATTTTGCTCCTGAAAGTCATCTTTCCACAGCTAATAGTTTGTGCCCTAGAGGCCGATTTTTTTTTCACAAAATTTTTATTTCGAAGCGATCTTTTGATGTTTTTGCTTGCATTTTCGGTTTTTGGACCAAAAAAAAAAGAAAGTTCCACTTAAATACAAATATCTCAAGAACCAATATTTGCGTTTAAAAGTATTAGTACCTGGAGGCCGACCCCTGCTCGGTCAACAATCTGATTTTATTATTTTAGTCGATGTTTTTATTCATTGCTATTTTTTGTTATGAAACTTATACCTTTTCACCTCTAATGATCATGCTTTCAAAATAATAAATAAACCGATGAGAATACTAATAAGAAAAACCTCGGAAAATATCGAATGGTATAGAAATTTTTTGGTGAAATAGAATGCCTTAAAATAAATAAATTGGATATGCCACAAACCCAAAATATTTCGTCATTTGTATGGCGGCTGAAATATCTTATCTTTAAAGGATCATAATTCAGAAAATGGAGTCCTATTGTAAAAATCCGAAACGATATTTTGATAAGAAAGATTGTGGCATTCGATGCTATTAATAAAAAAGAATTTTACCTTTTCTTGTAGCTATGCTGTACTGACGTTTTCTTTCAAAATCCTGCAGATGTAATGAAAGTTCTGCAATGGAGACGGATTTAGCGTCAAAAAGTACATAAGGGTGCATATAAGAATTAAAAAGTTCATTCCAATGTTTTTTTGTACCTGAGTTATTAACCAAAATTTTTATTTTGATAAAAAGTGGGCGTGGCAATTATTGAACAGAGCCTTCTTTTCGTTATGCTTTAGATACTCATGATACAGATCCGCATACCAAATTTCATCAAAATATATTGTACCATTTGTGAGAAATAGCATTTAATGTGTTTTACTTGTATGGGAGGTTCCACGCACACCGGCGATATTTTGCCCACTTTCAGGTCATAGGTGCCTATTAGCAAGTGGACTCCCTACAGTTAATTTCAGAATGTTTGCTTCATTAGTTTTCTTTTTTTAGCAAATTATATTTTTTTTGGGCGGTGCCATGCCCTTCAACGTATTTTCCTAATAAAACGTTATATCACATATTAATCCTTGTTTGCAGTGGTAACATCTCCTAAATTATCATTCAAATTGTTGAAGTCGTTTTCGAGTAATACTGAATTCAAATTTTCAATGGTTAAAAAGAGGGCGAGGCACTTCTTCGATACCGCCCACTTTTCGGTTATTAAAAGGAATTGATAAGCAGTACCTACATACCAAATTTCATTAAAATATCTGGTAACATTTGCGAGATATAGCATTTTACGTATTTTACTTGTATGGGAGGTTCCACGCGCAACGGCGATATTTTGCCCACTTTCAGATCAGAGATGTCCTATAGCAATTAGGCTCCTCACAGTTAATTTCAGAATGTTTGCTTTATTAGTTTCTTTTTATACCGCTTTATATTTTTGTGGGTGGTGCCACGCCCTTCAACTAGTTTTCTCATTATAATGGCATATCACATATTAATACTTGTTTAAAGAGGTAACAGCTCCTAAATTTTCATGAAAATTGTTGGAGTCGTTTTCGAGTAATATTGAATCAAAATTTTCAAGGGCTAAAATATGGGCGTGGCACTTCTTCGATCCCGCCCTTTTTATACCCTACACCCAGGGTATATTCACTTTGTCCTTCCGTTTGTAACGCAGAGAAGGAGGCGTGGCAGGTATAGAAAAGTATATATATTCTTGATCAGCGTCACCTCCTGAGTCGATATAGCCATGTCCGTCTGTCTGGCTGGCTGGCTGGCTGGCTGGCTGGGTGGCTGGCTGGCTGGGTGGCTGGCTGGGTGGCTGGCTGGCTGTGTGTTGAAATACACTTTTTGGGAAAACTGAGCAAGATAATTCAATGAAATTTGGTACGCTGCCTCCGTCGTCAAAGTTAGCTCGGGGGATTGAAAATGAGCAAAATCGGTCAACGGACACGCCTACCGCCCATACAAAAATTATATTCAAAATGCAATTTTAGGAGTATTTTTCACGACAATGCAACCACAATACATATAAGTACTACGAATTGTAAGCGCAAGCTCTGATAAAAATTTGAGCGAATTCGGACAAGAGGGCGTGGCACCTCCCATATAAGCAAAAGCTTCAAAACGCTATACTGAAAGCGTTTTTTGAGATATTCGAACCAAATTTGACTCAGACACTAAGAATTATAAATGAAAGCTCTCAGCAAAAATTGGGTGAAATCAGACAAGGGGGCGTGGCACCTCCCATATAAGCAAAAGATTCAAAATGCTATACTGAAAGAGTTTTTTGAGATAATCCAACTAAATTTCACTCTGACACTAAAAACTATAAATGCAAGCTCTGAACAAAAACTGGGTGTACTCGGACAAGAGGGCGTGGCACCTCCCATATAAGCAAACTTTTCAAAACACTGCAGTGTAGGGTATTTATTTTTTGGCCAGGCCAAAATTTACACCCTTACTAGTTTTGTTTGTTACAAGGTATTACTAAGCCGTACCCTTTCACCAAATTTCATTCAAATACCTTGTATGGCTTGCGAGTTATGACCATATCAAATTTAAAATTTAATACGATGCCACGTCCCCTGGTGAGCATTTACAAAGTTCAGGCCTAGCTCATTTTTCATTTTATGCTAAAATCTAACATCTGAAGTTTCATTAAAATCGCTGCAGCCGTTTTCGAGAAAAAGTTTTGCCCGTTCCAAACAAACATACATAAGTACATACTTAGGTACATAAGCACATACAATTTTATCTCGTGTAAGAAGAGAAGATATACATATTAAAGGTTATTAAATTGCCTACAAATAATATTCACATCACTTTTTGATTGGCTTGTCAGTTTCGGCGAAATACATTGATTTCTAAAAAAAACATTTTTTTTTTCGAAATAATTAAGAAATAATCAAAATCAACTGCAGATTTATACAAGAAAAAAAAAATTTTAAAAATCATTTCGTTTCTTAATACATGTGGGGGGATCAAAATGACCCACATGTAAGGGTCATGGAGGGTTAAAAGTTTTTACAAAAATATTCCTCGCAATATCTTGCATAAGTTTACTGAACACATGATACACCTCAGATGTAAGGATCATATAGTTAAATTCATCGATTTAACACAAGAATTCATTATTTTTGTTTTTTCATGTACAGTGGATTAAAAAACTTCAAAAATCGATTAAAAAAAAATCTGACGTGCTGGAGAAAAACGACGAGACACGGGTATTTTATTTTAACGCATACTTTAAGAATTTTTTGGATTTTCTTATGTGTTTTACAAAAAGTTTCAAATTATCGAACAGTTTATTACAAAAAAAAAACGAAAAAAACAGGCAAAAGCGCATTTTAGTAATTTATCAATGAATTGTATACAACTTCTACATTTTTCCATTTTTTTTCTTAAATCGATACCTTAGAGCGCTATAGTCCTATCTCCACTTTTTGCGATTTCGAGATTTTTGCAGGTATGGCAACATTGTAGGCTTCTTTACCGTGTGGAAAACTGTGTGATGTCAAAATACCACTAAAACACCAAAATATTCGAAAATTAAAAAAAAATCCTATCTCCAAACTGTAATTTTTTCAAGAGCGCTACTGTCCTATCTCCACTGAATATTCAAATAAGTCACATTTTTAAAAAAAATTCTTGGTTTTTTCAAGTTTTCTTCGCGTTTGATGACTTTTTGCGACATTTTAGTGAACAAATTTGGTTACACCCAAGGCTCCACTCTTGTTTGTCGGAACCAAAAATGCAAAAATTCAAAAATTATTGTAAAAAAAAAAAAATTCGTTTTTTTGTGTTTTCCACGCGTTTCATGACTTTTTACGACATTTTAGTGGAAAAAATTCAAAAAAATTAATAAATACGTCGTTTTTTTCAATAGTAGTGGAATTCTATATAAGGGCAAAAGTAATGACTGGCTGGAATTTCGTTAGAAATTAATAAAATTGGTCAAAAACATTAAATCATGTTAAAACATACTATAGGTACAAATATTGCATATATCGTTATATCAAAATAGCAGCCAATCCTAAATAACCACTGTTTGAAATCTTCTTTTTGCATTTCCCAACAATTGGAGAAATGGAGATAGGACTATAGCGCTCTAAGGTATCGAAATAGTATCTTATTTGCTTTACAAATATATAGACTATGATATTTAGAAACAAAATGATTTTTAAAATTTTTTTTTCTTATATTAATCTGCAGTTGATTTTGATTTTTTCTCAATTTTTTTTGAAAAAAAAAATATTTTTTTTAGAAATCAATGTATTTCGCCGAAGCTGACAAGCCAATCAAAAAGTGATGTGAAAATTATTTGTAGGTAATTTAATTACCTTTAATATGACGTTTAACACACAAACGTTGGTTCTTGAGATTTTTGTATATAAGTGGAACCATCTTTTTTTTTAAGGAGAATACATACATACATACATCTTTTTTTTTTGGTCCAAAAACCGAAAATGAGCAATATCTCGAAAACGGCACGAAATAAAAAAAAATAATGCGATTTTCGGAATCAGCAGCCCATTTTACATATAAAATAAATAATGGCATTCACTGGGAATTTTGGCTGTAAACTAGTGTTATTTTTCAAATACAAAAAAATTATATGTATATGGAAAGATTTTACTACCCAAAACAAAAACTTGTAAACTTACATACGTTTTATGAAATAGTAATTAAAAGTGAAGAAAATTTAAAAAAAAAAAATAAATATTATAAAAAAGTATCTTATGGGATTAACTTTACATTATGTATATTGATTGTGTAACTGTTAAAATAAATATTTCTCCGAGAAACCCTCCAATAGAAATTAATGAAATTACTAAACCAAAAGAATTAAAAAAAGAAATAAAAAATCTCCGAAATTTCAGGTGAAATTTTTGTCAAAGTGGGGAGAAGTTACATATAACTCAGCATTCTTTTTAAGTACTGAGTTATATTTATGTTAAATACATATCTATATTTTGCTTATGAAGGTTTATTGTTACATATAAACCAACATATTTTTAAGTTGAAAATTATAAGCACATACATACGTTGAAAATTATAATGTCAAGAGAGGATCCAATTTCTTGTGAACGACTGGTCATTTCAAAATGTGTTGGTACTGTTTCATCATCCAAAACATTTTGAAAGATCAGCATAAAAAACGAATTTTGAATGAAGTTTTTAGTGAAGTACTTGCACTCAGACGAATAAATTGTTTTATTATGAAATTTTGAAATCAAGAGAAATAAAAAACAATATGTATATCTTAGTAAAATAAACTAAAGATATATAAGTCGTGTACTTAGTACAAAAGCATTTTCCCAAACTCCGTAACGGTACTTTTTACAAAAGTAGAAGGTAATTTTTTTTACGGAATTCTGTTCAACATCGTATTTCAATATGTTTTCAATAAAAAATTTCAAAATCCTTAGAACACTTCGGAAACGATCGGCTAACGAACGATTTCCATGTTGCCTTAGCCGAAGCAAATAACGATATTTCTGAAAAATAGTTCCAAATGAATTTTTTTTCTCCGGAATTGTATTCACTAATGCATAAAAAATAAGGTGTGAAAAGTATATTGCAAAATCGTTTGTCCAAAAAAAAAGTTATTCAAGGTCAAAAGTTGCGAAAATAAATTTTGCAATTATTTCGCTTACGGCTGCAATTACGGAAAAATAGTGGTCGACAGTTGTTTACTGAGTCAACAGTTGTTTAGCTTTAATAATTTACTACGAAAAAGATTTTTTTCGCATGACTCATAGTTTAGGAGGTATGCCAATTTTAAAAGTTTTAAAACTACGTGATATTTATGTGTTGTACATTTTAAATTGAGATTACTCTCGAACAAAGGATTTTGAAATTTTTTATTGAAAACAAGTTGAAATACGATGTTGAAAAGAATTCCGTAAAAAAATTGGGGTACTCGAAAATTTACTTCCAATCGCCCAAAGACAGGTGTGGGACGGCAGTTCTAATGCACATAGCAGACGCAATAATGTGAAACATTTTTTGCATGATTTCGTGCATTTTTTAAATATATATGTTGTCTAAGAACAAACTAAGTAGTTGCGTTGAGTTTAACGTTTCATAACAGACTAATTTATTTTTGTCAAATTTCTTATGACTAACTTAAAATGTTACATTGCTATGCGCCACTGAGAGTATTAGAATCGTATGATTTAACAGTTAGGTGAAAAGCAAAATAGAAAGAAGAATTACTCGAATGATTTTACGGTTCTTTAAATAGTAGAAAAAACAACCAGTGGCGGTGTAAACTAAATTATTAAATAGCAAAATTTTCAAAATTAAAGAATTCAAATTCTAGTCAAATAAACTTAGGATAAAACTTAATATTTTTCATAAACATAACCGCCAGCCTTGAACGGCGTTCAACATTCCTTTGGCAATTGATGAAGTTTAGCAACTGGCCTCTTGAAAGTTGAATTCTCAGTTTTGATAGTGACAACTCTGACGAGCCCATCGGATCCAGCATGGGTTTCGATTACACGGCCAAGTTTCCAGCAAGCGGGAGGTAGATTATCTTCACGTATCAGGACGACGTCACCAATAATTAGATTAGATTTTTCTTTCAACCATTTAGATTTTGGTTGAAGTGACAGCAAATAATCAGTTGACCAGCGAGACCAAAAATATTGAGTTAATTGTTGAACCAATCTCCATTTAGATAATAACCCAGTTTTGAGATGAGTTATGTCTGCTTCTGGCAACGAGTTCAGGGGCCTTCCAACTAAGAAATGTCCAGGCGTTATATAGGGGACGTCATCAGAATCAGCTTGGACTAAAGGCCTCGAATTTAATATAGCCTCAATTCTAGCTAGGAGAGTTGATAATTCCTCAAAGTTTAGTGTAGCTTGACCCATAGTTCTTCTTAGATGAAACTTCATAGACTTGACTGTAGACTCCCATAACCCACCGAAATGTGGCGTATTTGGTGGTATGAAGTGCCACTGAATACCCTTTGAAGATAAAAAATTCGAAATATCATTATTAGATTCAAAAGAAGTTACCATTTTGTGAATTTCATTCAGCTTTCTGGCAGCTCCTTGAAAATTAGTTCCATTATCGCTGTGTATATGACCACACAGACCACGTCTAGCAACAAATCGATCGAGAGCGGCTAAGAAGGCATCGGTACTCAAATCGGAGACAAGTTCTAGGTGAACAGCTTTGGTCACTAAGCAGATAAAGACTGCAACATATGCTTTGACTTTCGGGGCCTTTCTGCCACTGTGCTGCTTATACAATTTTAGTTCAGCAAACTTAAGTTCTTTGACTTTGAGAGGTGAGGTGTCTCTGCACTTATTTTTGAGAATGTTGACATATCGTATGCAGTAAGCTAGTACTCGCACCATTTTAGCCCAACTGGAAATTCTGTTGTTTATTCTGCTAACGGAGTCCGGATCGTAAGTAGCTGAAGCTAGAGCCACATGATTTACTGGACGAAGTTCTTCACTTGTAATATTATCCTGAGATTCGGATAGTGGCCACCAATTTTCCTCCATAAGCAACCACGATGGACCATTAAACCATAATTTATCATTAATTAAGAAGCTGGATCTTACACCTCTACTAGCAGCATCGGCTGGATTCTGTTTGCTGGGAACATATCGCCATTGCGCACTGGGAACAGTTTCTAAGATGTAGGATGTTCGATGACTAATAAAAGTTTTCCACTTCGATGGATGTGAAGACAACCAGGCTAAAACGGTTTTGCTATCAGACCAGCAAACCACTTCATTTAATTTCAAGTTAATGACAGATGCTAAATATTCAAACAGTTGAGTTAACAAATACGCTGCACAAAGTTCCAGCCTGGGAATTGAAAGTGAGGCCATTGGAGCCACCTTGGTTTTAGATATGACGATGTTAGTTGACACTTGTCCATCTGCTGACGTTTTTCGACAATAAATGACTGCAGCATAGGCTAAGCTGGAGGCATCACAGAATCCATGAAAGGCTACAACTGGCTCTGTGGAAAAAATAAGTCGTTTTATATTAATGTTATTAAGTAAATAAAACTCTGAAAATAGTAGTTTGACTTCGTCTAAAATGTCAGCAGGCAACAGCTCATCCCATTCCAGTTTGGATAGCCATAGTCGCTGTATAATTATTTTCACAGCTATAATTGCAGGTGATATCCAGCCAAGTGGGTCAAAAATTTTCGAAATCTCGGAAAGCAGGTTCCTTTTGGTGTTAAGGCAATATTGATTTTCTTTTACCTTATACGAAAAACAATCAGTCATAGGATTCCAAATAACGCCAAGGAGGCATACTGTCATATCCGATGGCACATCGACCATGCTATAAATTTTCTCACTATCTGGAATCTTTTGAAGAATACTACTCTGATTTGTGGCCCACTTCCTTAAGTGGAAACCGCCAGCCGTAAGCAAATTATTTAATTGTTCTGCTAGCTCTTGAGCTTCTTTTAGGGTATTGGAGCCTGCCATACAATCGTCAACATAAAATGAATTTTTAACAGCTTCACTAGCCATAGGGTACCGATTATGCTCGTCATCACTCAGCTGTAGGAGAGTGCGAATAGAAAGATAGGGTGCGGGACGCGTGCCATAAGTTACAGTAGTTAATCGATAATGTTGAACTTCCTCATTAGGTGAATTTCGCCATAAAATGCGCTGATAGTCCTGATCACATTCTTGTACATTTATCATTCGAAACATTTGTTGAATGTCTGCCGAAAAGCAGTACTTCTTACAACGATATCTCAAAAGAACAGCTATTAAGTCTTGTTGCAAAATTGGTCCTTTTAGTAAATTGTCATTTAGCGATTTTCCATTAGATGATTTAGCAGAACCATCAAATACCACTCTTAGTTTTGTGGTTAAAGAATTTTCTCTAAGAACAGCATGGTGAGGCAAGTAATAAACGTTTTCGGACGGACGATTTATTTCCTCCTGGGGAACAAGTTTCATATGACCCAGTGACAAGTATTCACTCATAAATTCTGTATAGGATAGTTTTAAATCAGGATTAGATTTAAATTTCCTTTCCATAGACAGTAGTCGTCTTAAGGCCCCCGCATAGGATTTACCAGTTTCAGGATTTTTCACAAATGGAAGTCTGACTGAATATCTATCAGCACGGATAGTAGTAGATTTATAAAAGTCTTCAGCTTGCTGATCTTCAGCAGTCAAAGTAGTAGTCATCTGAGGGACGCTTTCAAGTTTCCAAAATAGTTGCAAAGTTTGGTTCAAATCAACTTCAGGTATATTTTGAGTCATTATGTGGCAAGTACTAAAGGTGTTTTCAGACGTACAACCTCCACAAACAACATAGCCAAAGATTGTATTTTGAGCTAGCAAATTACCATTTTTAACAATACGCCCTTCTTTTAATAGAGTAAAGAAATAGTCATATCCTACAAGGATGTCAATATCCTTTGGAGTATCAAATTTGGGATCAGCAAGAGACAGATTTTTTATATCTTCCCAATAGTTTATTGTAAGCGAAGAACATGGCAATTGAGATGTAAGACTCTTAAAAACATGGGCTAGCATGACAACACTTTCAGAATTATAAATAGATTTTACCTGAAGCTCGACTATACCCCGTGTTGCACCAGCCTTGTTATTTCCCAATCCGTGGATAAATATTTTAGAGGCAGATCGTTGTAATCCAAGTCTATTTGCACACCGCTCGGAAATCAACGTGTTCTGGCATCCAGAGTCCAATAGAATATTACAGCCTTGGAAGCAACCCATGTTGTCCTTAACAAAAACCCTAGCAGTGGGCAAAAGCATATTTAGATTTCTTACCTCAGATGTGGCAGCAAGATTGATTGATGTAGTTACAGCATCTATTGTAGCTTCGACTTTTTTAGGCAGTTCACTCGATTTTTTCTCATCCTTAGTGGGGAGAGAATCCACTTTTTTCACCATGGCAGCTGCGACCGTATTGTAGTTAGAATTTCGCTCTAGATGAATATAAGAATGATGATGACCTTTGCAAAATTCACAAAGGTGTTTAGATGGACAATTTTGTACTGAATGTCCCTGCTTCAAACAATTAAAACACAATCTTTTCTCTTTTACAAAATTTATGCGATTGGGCGTAGACATCTTGATAAACGTAGGGCAATAGGCAAGATGGTGGTCTTGAGAGCACGCAAAACAGGATCGTTTCATGTAGCCAGAATAAGTTCTGACGGATTTAATTTTAGATTGTGTTCCGCCAGCGCGTTGCTTTTCAATTGGAGTTGGAACACGTTCTAATGCATCACAACGTTCATTGATGAAAATGATAAAATTCTCCAGCGTAGGAAATGTAGTTTTACTACAATGCTCAGCCCAAGAATGATGAGTTTCTCTATCGACTTTTTTAAGTAAAAGATGTATCAGCCACGGATCACGTTTCTCTGCTTCCTCGCCTTGCGCTCTAAGCCCACGTATAACTTCATCAGCAATATTCGATACGTTTCGAAGACCTTGAGAGTCATCTGCTTTAGATATAGATAAAAATGTTTCGATTAAAGAATCAATAACCAGTGAAGGCTTATCATAACGATCTTGAATCTTTTTTATGGCTTCCTCGTAGTTTTGATCTGACACAGCAAGATGTCGTATAAGCATGGCAGGCTCACCCTTTAACAACCCTTTCAGATATTGAAACTTCTGTGATGCAGTCAATGTATGGTTGTTATGCACTGAGCTGTTGAATAAATCAAAGAATGATCTAAATTCAGAGTAGTTACCTTCAAATATTGGAATATTCAGCTTAGGAAGTCGTATATCAGCAGCTGGGGCAGCGGTGTTCGCGGTAGGTGACGAAGTCGTAGCACCAACATTTGCTAATGGCGGTTGTAGCGCTGTCAATTTTTCCAAAAAAGATGTTTGGGACTCCAACAGTTTCTGCATAGCATCTTGATGCGTTGTTGTTGAGTTGAGGGGATCACTATTAACATTTGCAGCAAGCAGCTTGGCATCAATAATTTCACTGAACTTCGCTTTCATTTGAAAATATCTCTCTTCAAATTCTTCTAATTCAGTATCACGTTCCTGGAGGCAGTTCCCTTTAGATAGGTTATTTTATTCCGTAGAGTATCGATGGTAGCCATAATTACTAAGGAAGTTTTTTTTACCCACTTTAATTTTTATAATAAAATCCAGTTGAGGAGCACTTCAACAGTAAAAACACTTTTTTAGTTTTTTTTAACAAAATCCAGTTGAGGACCACTTCAATAGTTAAAACACTTTTTTTAGTTTTTTTTTGTTTTTTCACAAGTTGTATGTGAAGCTTTATGCAGCTGGGCAAAAGAATTTGCAAACAGTTATGTTCGTATGTATGTTTTCAACGCAACAACAATATATATATATACACAATGTTTTTTTTTTTTATTATGCGCAGTAATAAGCAGCCACAATTAAAACACACAATTTTGTTTTTGTTTTTTACTATTAAGCGCGGTAATAGAAAATAAAATTTAACTCTCTTTAACGCGACAACGATCACGTCGGGGTCACCAAAAAATGTCTAAGAACAAACTAAGTAGTTGCGTTGAGTTTAACGTTTCATAACAGACTAATTTATTTTTGTCAAATTTCTTATGACTAACTTAAAATGTTACATTGCTATGCGCCACTGAGAGTATTAGAATCGTATGATTTAACAGTTAGGTGAAAAGCAAAATAGAAAGAAGAATTACTCGAATGATTTTACGGTTCTTTAAATAGTAGAAAAAACAACCAGTGGCGGTGTAAACTAAATTATTAAATAGCAAAATTTTCAAAATTAAAGAATTCAAATTCTAGTCAAATAAACTTAGGATAAAACTTAATATTTTTCATAAACATATGTATATTATAGACATTGACTAAAATAAAATTTCCCAATTCAGGGTCCAAAAATTTCTAATTAGCTTTTCTGATGCTTAACTCACTATTAATCTTGTTTTTGATGCTTTATAATTTTTTGCACGTCTGTCTGGGGCATAAGATGCGTATGGACGCGAATTATCGATTTCTATCAAAAAATTCGATTCAGAATCGTGTCGGTTCAGTCTTTTTGTCATTTATGACCATACTTTGTAATACAAAATTTTTCCCATAATATATTTTGAATGGATTCTTCGGCTGTCCGCGAAGCACGGGTATTTTAGAAGTTTATATTTTTTCGAATCTTAATCTTTTAATGAAAAATATTCTTGATGTTTAAAAAAAAAAAAACTATGTTATTTTGTTTAAAAAATTTGTGGACGTTATACGGATTAATATTGTCAGTCTTTTAGTTTAGTTTTTAATTTACTTAGTTGTGCTAGTGTGATACCAATTGAGTTGGTAATGAACTTCCCAGTAGCAATGGGTAATAGCTAGCATAAGAGTTGGTAATAGCAAAAGTGAGGGTCTAACCTATTACCGCATCGCTGAATTTTAACACAGCGATGTCATTGAAAACTCAGATGTGAACAACTCGCATACAAGGGTGTAGGAGTGTATCAGCTCTTACCTATTCATATGCCAACTCCTATGACCTATTCACCTCTTACCTATTCATATGCCAACTCCTATGACCTATTCACCTCTTACCTATTCATATTACTTTGAAGAACAAAAATTACATAACTAATTGAATATTTTTAAAAAATTATTTTTGATTGCAATTTTACGTCTTTTACTAAATTAATTATAATTGAAAAATTGCAAGTTGAAAAACTTTTGTGTTTGGTCTGGGCCGGAGTTGAACCGAGGACCTCACGGTTGCTACAACTTTCAATCGCAGTGCCAGTCGCTAGACCACTGCTCCATCCTCGCGCTCTTGCGAAGCTGACTTATTGACTTATTTTGTTTTTGCTAGTGGGCTATTACCAACTCGCTTACGTTTTTCATAACTAGAGCAAAAGTAAACAAAAAAAAATCGCAGCAATAATTGTCTTATTACCAACTCGCTGAAATATTCAGAACTTAAACAATCATCCTCGTCTCTTGCCCCGCAAGTTATTACCAACTCAATTGCCATTTTCAGTATTGAATTCAATTGCTAGTGGGTTGTGGCATGTGAGATAATATGCACAATATATGAATACATCTTCTCTTCTTATACGAGATAAAATTGTATGTACTTATGTACCTATGTATGTTTGGAACGGGCAAAACTTTTTCTCGAAAACGGTTGCAGCGATTTTAATGAAACCTCGGATATTGTTAGATATTAGCATACAATGAAAAATGAGCTAGCTTTGAGCTTTGTAAATGCTCACCAGGGGGCGTGGCATCGCATTAAATTTAAAATTTGATATGGTCATAACTCGCAAACCATACAAGATATTTAAATGAAATTTGGTGAACGGGTACGGCTTAGTAATACCTTGTAACAAACAAGAAGTGGGCGGGATCGAATAAGTGCCACGCCCACTTTTAAACCTTTGAAAATTTTGATTCAATATTACTCGAAAACGACTTAAACAATTTTGATGAAAATTTAGGAGATGTTACCTCTGCAAACAAGTATTAATATGTGGTATGCCGTTATATTGGGAAAACTTGTTGAAGGGCGTGGCACCGCCCACAAAAATATAATACGGTATAAAAAGAAAACTAATGCAGCAATCATTCTAAAATTAAGTGTGGGGAGTCTACTTGCTATAAAGCATCTCTGATCTGAAAGTGAGGAAAATATCGCCGTTGCGCGTGGAACCTCCCATACAAGCAAAATATGTTAAATGCTATTTCTTGCAAATTTTACAAAGTATTTTAATGAAATTTGGTGAGCAGGTACGGCTTAGTAATACCTTGTAACAGACAAAAAGTGGGCGGGATCGAATAAGTGCCACGCCCACTTTTTAACCCTTGAAAATTTTTACTCGAAAACGACTCTAACAATTTTGATGAAAATTAAGGATCTGTTACGTCTGCAAACATGTATTAATATGTGATATGCCGTTATATTATGAAAACTCGTTGAAGGGCGTGGCACCGCCCACAAAAATATAGTGCGCTATAAAAAGAAAACTACTAAAGCAATCTTTCTGAATTTAACTGTAGGACTGTCTACTTGCTATTAGGCACCTACGACTTGAAAGTAGGCAAAATATCGAAAGTGCGCGTGGAACCTCCCATACAAGTAAAACACATTATATGCTATTTCTCGCAAACGGTACAACCAATTTTGATGTAATTTGGTATGCGGATCTGGATCAAGAGTATCTAAAGCATAACAAAAAGAAGGCTATGCCCCGCCCATTTTTTAGCAACATAAAAATGTTGGTTAATAACTCAGGCACAAAAAAAAATGGAATGAACTGTTTAATTCATATATGCAGGCTTATGTACTTTTTGACGCTGAATCCGTCTTCATCAGCGTAGCTACAAGAAAAGGTAAAATTCTTTTATATTAATAGCATCGAATAGTTACATTCTTCCTTATCCAAATTTTTCTAATAGGATTCTTATTTTCCGAGTTATGATCTTTTGAAGATAAGATATTTCAGCCGACATACAAAATACGAAATATTTTGGGTGCGTGACATATCCCATTTATTTATTTAAGGGCATTCTATTTCACCAAAAAAAATTTAGTTTTTGATATTTTTCTATACCATTCGATGCTTTCCGAGTTTTTTCTTATTATTATTCTCATCGGTTTATTTATCATTTTGAAATCATGACCGTTAGAAGTGAAAAGATACAAGTTTCATAACAAAAAATAGCTATGAATAAAAACATCGACTAATATAATAAGATTAGATTGTTGACCGAGCAGGGATCGGTCTCCAGGTACTATTTTTTTAGGTGACATGAATGTTAAATGTTTTGAAAACGGGATAAAATAACTTTTTGTTAAGTGTCTAACCTAACAAATCAATCAAGTGTGACTTGCAAGTTGCAAGGTGCCTTCATTTTGTCAAACACATGTACATAAGTACTTTGTTAAATGAACA
The DNA here is from genome assembly GCA_951812925.1 of Calliopum simillimum. NCBI lineage: Eukaryota > Metazoa > Arthropoda > Insecta > Diptera > Lauxaniidae > Calliopum > Calliopum simillimum. The sequence continues at coordinate 1,477 of CATOTO010000199.1, read as the reverse complement.
GTTATAACGTTTGTCACGCAAAATTTCAATTAAAAAAAAAAAAATTTGTTATAAAAAAAAAAAAAAAAAATGGTGAAAATTTTTACCGTTCGCGGTTAAATAAAAATACATTTTAATTAAAAGTACGAGAGCATTAGTCTTCCATGCTGGATTTGGTATCGGCCTTCCGGATACGTGCTGGTGGTCCTTTATCGATACTTATGCCGTTCGTAATGTTCAGCATATAAGAAGAAGAATATATGTATTATGAAAAAAGTAAATATCCCATGGGCTATAGTACCAGCTTTTCAACCAAATCTTCTCACCGCCAACTGAAGGAATCCAAGCAACAAAAGAACATTAATGTTACCACAATATCAATAATACAAAATGATATAAATTAGAGCGAGCAGATGACAATAAAACGTCGGAAGACTTGAATTAAGAAAGGATTAGCAACGAAATCGATACAAAAAAAGAATCTAAAAAATGATAAAATACAACAAAGGCTAAACAAAAAGCCGAGGACAAAACTTAGATGAGCTCAAAAGATGCTTGAACACTTCAATAACATCAACTGTGGCTGCGATAATCACGCCATTGAATTCATAAAGAAACCTTCAAAAGCAAAAACCTTATAGTAGCAATTAGAATTGTGTATTTTGAGCAGCTGTCTGTTGTGCGTTATGTACTACAGCGGGTTGGTTAGCCTATATTGCACTATGGCACTGTGGGCTAGAATTTTTTTAAATCGGCAAAATCCAAAAACTATAGTTTTGAATTTTTGATTTTTGTGTCACTTATTTGAAAGTACATAAATTTAAACATCCTGTGCCAAAAAATTGGTATCGTCACATTCATACTTTTGAAGTGAAATATATTCGAAGCCGCACTGTAAATTTTAAAACTGCGTACAAGACAATAATTATAAAGGTAAGTCAAGAGCGTACGCAAGAGGGGCAGCTGCCCCCCCTTGCTCTAGCTTTAGAGTTACAAATATATCATATTCATTCATTTTTACAGTAGTTTTTACAACTTTTCATATTAAAGCCAAATAAAACACGATTTTTTGGACAATAGTTTATACAAATACACTTTTTTATACCCTACACCCAGGGTATATTCACTTTGTCCTTCCGTTTTTAACGCAGAGAAGGAGGCGTGGCAGGTATGGAAAAGTATATATATTCTTGATCAGCGTCACCTTCTGAGTCGATATAGCCATGTCCGTCTGTCTGGCTGGCTGGTTGACTGGGTGTGTGTGGAAATACATTTTATGGGAAAACTAAGCAAGATAATTCAATGACATTTGGTGCACAGCCTCCGTCGTAAAAGTTAGCTTGGGGGATTGAAAATGAGCAACATCGGTCAACGGACACGCCTACCGCCCATAAAAAAAATAAATTCAAAATGCAATAATAAGAGCATTATTTGCAATAACAGAAGCAAAATACACATTAATACTAGAAAAAGTAAGTATAAGGTCTGAGCAACAACT
>CATOTO010000198.1:0-126657 GCA_951812925.1 Calliopum simillimum | reverse complement strand
GGATCGTTGGTTTTCTGGAATGAATACATTTTGTTTCAGTAAACTCCAGACCGGCGCTTCTAAGTCGGTGAGACTAAAGCTCAACCACGCATTAACGGAGGCTTTTTCTTCAGGATTTGCGGGGTAAAGAGTACCATTTTGATGTTTTTCACACAGGTAAATACATATAGCTAAGGTTTCACTGATTGATATTTTTCCGTCAACCAAAAAAGGTACTTTTCCAAAAGGATGGGGTGATTTCACGTCAGAAGTTGGATTAAAAAGCTCTACTCTGATGGTATCGTAAGTTGCCCCAATTTCTTCAAGCGCCCAAAGCACCCTAAGGGATCTGCTTTTTGGGTAGGTATAGATTTTCAACTCAAAACTCCTTTTTTATGAGCAGTCTTTATAGAATAAGTGTTGAGTTAATGTCAAAAAGTCCGCTTTGTGCCAGCAGCGGACATTCAACAGCTCTTATATAGTAACTTGACGCACGATTTCAGCGGTTTTCTTGTCGCAGTTGGTCGTGCTGATCGAGTTCATAATCGATAAACGCACCGATCATAGCCCGGTAGACCTTTTCGATAATCACTGTGGGAAGTTCTGCTTCATTCGCCTGTTTACTTACCTTATCGATTACCTGCTGGACGCGGTCTGGAGCACGCACGGCTGAATGGTCACTTTTGAAAGCTGCGGCAGCTTTCACACACTGGCTACGTTGCGCGATCATTTTAACCAGTTCACTGTCAATCTGATCGATACGGTTCCTAACATCCTCAATTGACGAAAAATTCATTTCAATCCACCTGACTAGTACGTGAGTATGGCAGATTACATAAATCTACGATTTAAAACAGTTTTAAATTTGTAAAATCTGACTGAAAGAACGATAAACCAAAGAATTCAATCAAGAATATGTGGTTGTTGAGAGTGCGATAAAAGAGATAGGGCGAATGTCCGTTTCTCGCTCACAGCGGACATTGGCTGTTGTGGATGTCTGCTGTGTGCCAGAAGCGGATGTTATTTATCCTCGAAGCCAGGGGGTTATTGTAAGGCCGGTGAGTAACCCTTCAGGGCTGAGTAGGCGAGTGACTGTTTGCCCCCACGGCTCTGTGCGATTGGCAACCAAGAGGCGATAACCTTTATCGCCCAGGATACGGGTAGCAGCACCGAGATCCCGTACCTCATATTCAATCCATCCCTGTGGTATCGGATATTCAACTGGCCACTGACCGGTGCCAAAACATGCATTTGCGGCCTGTAATAATGGCCATACGGCAAAATGCTTAACACCCTTTAATACCCCCTCATCAGATAGCAGATAATCGCAGTTTCCCTCCATTGGCTTAAGCGGCAGCCCGAGTGTCTGCACATAAAACTCGGAGCTGGATTCAGTATTCAGCGAAATGGGCCCAAACCCAGCAATAAACAACACTTCAATTCCCGGTAAATCCAGCGACATATTTTTCCTTAATTAGCTGAAATTGAATACCAAAATTATATTAATACTCATTTAATCACCAATTGTAGTTGATGTTTCAGCACGATTTGAGCAGCGACCAGAAGGTCCGCTTTTCGCTCAAAGCTGCCTGTCACCGTGGTCAAGCCCTACCACAGCTCAGAGGCACAAAAAATCACCTTAACGTACTATTTTTTTGATGTCCAAGCCCCCCCCTGGTAAAACTCGGACCCGCGACAGATGCCATACTAAAGTACCGGGACATAGTGGAACTTTTCCTGCCACCTGCGGCCTGATATCTCAGACACGCCGGCAGGAACACCCGTGTACCTGGGGCCTACGGTTCAGACACACGCTGAACGACGGAGCAAAAATGTTCGGACTCAGACACTACACGATTTTGCTTAATGAAGCCTTTGACACCGGCCACGACAATGATGACCTTCTTTCGCTGCTTCAGGCCTTCCTGACGGCAGAAAATGAGCCCGTCAGGCCGCTCAGCGACACATCTTCAGAGCTGGCTGGCATACTGAACAACAACCGTGTCATGCACGCCTTCACACGCATCATGAACGGGCAGGTGCGGCTGAAGGCGTGCTTCCGCCAGCAGGTCACCCGCCTTGGCCGGGTTGATTTTATCCTGCTGACCACGAAGGACGGACGTTGTCTTGGTATCCGGTTTGACGGCGTGGTTGCCTGTGCGGTCGGCGCTGCAGGGCAGGATATCCCCGTCGCACCCGGTACACAGGCAAGGCACTGATGATGCCTCTGTGCGGCATTGCGTAATGAAAAAAACGTCACATACCGACTTAAGGACCTTTCTGGCCCTGGTCCTGTTCAGCGCCGTATTTCAGATACGCGCTGAGATGAGCGTTCTGCAGGTGCAGGATACCCCCACGGTAAGCACCACGCTGAAAGCTGCAGATTCCCCGGCCATTTTAAGGGTCAGCTGCCTGGGCGGAAACTCCCTGTTCATCTCCCTCGCGGTGCCGTCCGGCAGCCTTGATGCGGGGACTCTCCGTGTGTCAGGTCCTGGCCGGGACGACACGGAGTGGATAGCGGACGGGCAGTCGGGAAGGAGCGTCAATATTGCCTATGCCGCCACGCCCCGGAGCCTGGTCAGGGGGCTGATAACGCGCCGGGCCCGACGGCTGGTCTTTACCGTTTCTTCAGGCATTGGACACACGTTCGAAACACCGGGGCTGCCGGGCTGGCTTGAGGCACTTCCCGCTGCCTGCCGCTGAGTGGGAAAAAAGCTTCATCGCGTTTTGCGTTATCCATAAAAAGTCGGGGCAAACTCCGGTGAGTTTCATTAAACTGCCCGCTTCCCCCGCGTCAGCAGGGGCGTGATGTCGGTAGAGGGCAGCGGTCGCGAATAATAATAATCCTGAGCCTGGTCACACCCTGCGGCGGCCAGTACGTCTGCCGTTATCCTGTCCTCTATCCCTTCAGCAACCACGGTATATCCCAGCGCCTTCAGCATGCGGATAATGCTTGTGGCAATGATACGGCTCCGGCTGTTCAGATAGATATCGCTGACCAGCACGCGATCAAGCATGATTATATCCAGCGGTATCCGTTGCAGGTAGCTGACGTTGCTCTAACCTGCACCGAAGTCATCCGGCGCGATCCGGAAACAAGTACCGTACTGTCAGTATATGTGGCACTGGCTGCTCGTCATGATGCGCCCGATGAATCCGGTAGCCATTTTTTAAGTTGGCATATCAGTGCCAATTTCCGTTTTTCGCTCATAGCGGACCTGACACAAGCGTCCGCTGCGTGCCAGGAGCGGACATTGACGCCACATTAGTGCAAGTGGCAGAGCAGAAAAAAGGCTGGGAATCCGGATTTATGACTGTATATTTAAACAGTTATTTAAGCAGCTAAATAGGACATTTGAAATGAATAGCACTGCTGATGAGATTAGTTTTGAGATTTGTGAAAATGCTGATGCGGAACAATCATTGCCCATTGAAGAAGGGCTTAATGATTTCAACGATCTAATGACGGGGATCAGTGATCGTAAGCCATTATCGGTATTAATAAAATCAACTAAAACGGGTGAAGTACTTGGAGGAATGCAGGGACGTTCGTCACTGGGCCTCCTTTTTATAGATCTTTTCTATCTTCCACCAGAGTTGCGGAGAATGGGGCTGGGTACAGATATCCTTAATCGCTTCGAGAATGAAGGGCGAAGAAGGGGATGTACTGCAGCATTTTTGTATACGATAAGCTTTCAAGCTCCTGATTTCTACAAAAAAAATGGTTGGGAAGAGTTTGGGCGTATTGGCTGCGAGCCGGAAGGAACAAGCCGGATATTTATGAAGAAATCCTTATAAAATCCAATTTTAACTTTCAACTGGGATGTCCGCTGTGTGCCAAAAGCGGACATGGCTTATTTAGGGCAGAGGGACAAATCGTAAATACAGCATGTTATAAGGATAAGTGGTAAGCGATATTTATTCGAGTGAACTGTTGCTCAGTAATGGTACTGCCCCACTGATTGCCTTCCCATTCTTTCGACAATTCAAATCCGAATGATTCGTACAATCGTCTTGCCGTGGTAAGTTTATTAAATGTCCATAATTGTACTGAAGAGAAGTTTTGCTTATCACAAAATCTCATTGCCTCTGAAATAAGTTTTCTACCCAGTCCGCTTCCACGGCACCCATCGTCAAGAATGAACCAGCGCAGATGAGCTTCATTATTTCCCAGATCCTCACCGTCAATAGCAACTGAGCCGACTACGCGCTCGTTCATCATTGCTAGCCAGATCTGATTACATGGTTTATCCAGACGGGCCGAAAAATCAGCAAGGCCTGCGGCAACCTTTGCTTCAAAAAAATTGCCAAAGTTATGTTCTCTGGCGTAATAGCTGCCATGCATTTCCGTAATGCGGCCAATCATACCTGCATGATAACCCTGGACTATTTTGAAGCTGTTATGCACTTTTCCTGGGGTGTTTTCGCGACATGCTTTCAACGCGCTAGCATATGAAGAAAGGCCCTTTGATACAGCTTCCTGGGTAACCGGATCGAGCTTATTGAGTGCTGCTGCTACACGTTGGTCAGCGTAAGCATTTATATTCTGTACGGTCTTTCTGCCCTTACCGGTGAGGCTGAGTAGCTTCGTCCTCGCATCTTCAGCTGAAGGGTTTTCTGCAAGTTCTCCTGACTCAACGAGTTTAGCTAGCATGCGGCTGACGCTGGACTTCTCTAGCCCCAAAATCTGTACTAGTTGAGCGGCTGTCATTGATCCATGCCTTTCAACTTCAAGCATGGAGTGAACGGCTGAGGGAGGATAATCCGTTGCGGCCAGATTTTGGTTCATGAACCCTAGCTCTCGCACCATTAAACGTGATGCTGCACGGATGTTTTTTATGTTCTGTTGTTCTGAAGTCATTAACGTTACCTTGCCATCATAGTTGCATAATACAACCATTTACTTGGATGGTTTGTCAATCTCTTGTTCTGTGTCCGCTTTTCGCTCATAGCAGACCTGACTCGCGCGTCCACTTAGTGCCAGTAATGGACTAAGTGCATTTTAGATGGGCGCGCAAATTGATGTTATGTTCATTTCGCCCGTTTGGCGGGGACGGATCAAAAAAGGCCGCCACATGGGCGACCTCTTCCGGCAATTCTTTTTTGCTACCATCCGTTATTTGTACAGTTCAGCGGTCATGTACACGCGGTTATTGCTGTTCACGCTGGTAATTTTGTACTGGTCGCCGTGCTGCTGTGCCTGTGCGGCGATCTGGGCTTCAGCGGCGTCAAGAGTTGATGCACATGCGGACACGCTCTGGGCGAAGCTACCGAAAGAAATCAGGGACAGGGCGGAAACTGCAACTAAAGTTTTGATTGATTTCATGGCTAAATTCCTTCTGAATTTTTAAGTTATGGAGGCTTTCCGCCTTCGATGAGAAGAATATTAATCCTGAAGGGCTTTAGGAGATAGCGGGTTGTTTTGCTGTTATCTGTCAAAAAATATGAACAAGCGTTGGGCGGTTGGCAGCGGTGAAGATTCGGATGTTATGTTTAATATGCAGAACTACTCAATCATCATGATTTTAATGTCTGCTTATCGCTCAAAGCAGCCTTTCTGGCCTTATCAAACATTTCTGATTTCTGTTGAAGATGACACCAATTCGAAAAGTTCCCGGGATTAAATGCCCACGGATGCTCAACGGGCCCCGTGTATCCAACGCCACAATAAAGGTTGTCGCTTCGCTCCGCTGCTGAGCCGTCGTCCGTCCGCTGGCCGGTCGCCGGCACCTGTAAGTGCCGTGCCCTCACTGTAGCCGGGCCGCTTCGCCTGCAAGGGTTCACTTCGTCTCCATCCTCGCCCGTTCCCCGCCGTACGCGGGACGTTCAGTCCGCTCCGGTGGCGCGTGCGGCCTGCGGTGTCGCCCCTGCCTGCTCCGCTTTACGCCCGTCTGTGTGGAGGTCACGGCACCAGAGGGGTGTCCCCATCAGCAGAGGAGTGTGCATATGTCCCGTTTCATCCAGGGTGACTGTATCCGGATTATGTCCGGCTTTCCGGACAGGGCCGTCGATTTCATTCTGACCGATCCGCCGTACCTGGTCGGCTTCCGCGACCGGGCCGGGCGAACCATTGCCGGCGACAAAACCGACGAGTGGCTCCAGCCCGCCTGTCATGAGATGTACCGCGTGCTGAAAAACGATTCCCTGATGGTCAGCTTTTACGGCTGGAACCGCGCCGATCGCTTTATCAGCGCCTGGACCGCCGCCGGCTTTCGTATCGTCGGGCACTTCGTATTTACCAAAACCTACGCCTCAAAATCCGCCTACGTTGGCTACACGCACGAATGCGCTTACGTGCTGGCAAAGGGCCGCCCGCGCCTGCCGGAGAACCCGCTGCCGGACGTGCAGGGCTGGAAATACACCGGCAATAAACACCATCCGACCGAAAAACCCGTCACCAGCCTTCAGCCCCTGATCGAGTCATTCACGCACCCGGGCGCCATTGTCCTCGACCCCTTTGCCGGTTCCGGCTCCACCTGCGTGGCCGCGCTCCAGTCCGGGCGCCGTTATATCGGCATCGAGATGATGGAGACATACCACCGTGCCGGCCAGCAACGGCTGGCCGCGGTGCAGCGCTCCATGCTGCGCTCCGCCGCCAACGGCGACTGGCTGCCGGAGGCCGCGTAATGAACTATGCCGGATATGAAGAACTCCGCGCCGGGGTGGCGGCGCTTTCAAATGAAATGTGTGATTTGCGGACCCGGCTGAACGGACTGGAATCCGGCTGGTGCCAGGATTCCGGCTCGCTGCCCGAACGGCTGGCGCGGCAGACGGTATGCCGCATCAACGCGCTGTTTCTGGAAGCCTGCAAAGAAGCGCTGGCGCTGGACGCCGCCTTTCAGGACTGAACTCACGCGGCCGGGTAACCCCGGCCACAATAATACTGACGGAGTAAACATGATGTACGGAACCCGAAAAGAAGTGACCCGCCTGATAAAGCGCGCCTTTGGCGGTGAGGAAAAGCTGGCGCTGCTGGTCTGGTCAGAGCAGGACGTGATGGCGCAGGCGGAAGACATGACGGTGCAGGAGGCCGACGCGATTTTGTGCGCGATAGGCAACGCCGGACTCTACGACCATATGGAAGAGGGCATTTCATCGTGCACGGTCCGGGAACTGCTGGCCGGGCTGCGGGCAGGCCGTGAGACGGTGACGCTGGACGTCGGCCTGCTGGCGCGCGTGATGCGAACGGCAGAGCATGCCCTGAATGCTGAAGACGGCGCGGCCTGGGATGCGGGCGCAGGCACGCCGCCGGCGGTCCGCGACGGGCTGGCCGATATTGCCCGCGTCCGGGCGCTGCTCGCCGCCTGACAGAAGACCCACGCCGCCCCGCGCGGCGTGAGTGCGGGAAAAGGCAATAAGGACCTCGCTTCGCTCCGCCGCTGACCGGCACCCGCCTCGCGGCAGATGCCTTGCGGAAATAAACCCTGCCGGCCGCCGCGTCGTGAGGGCTCACGCCGTGCCCGAACCTTAGCCGGGCCGCTGCGCTCGCAAGAGTACGCTTCGCCGTCTCCTCGCCCGTTCGCAGCCTTGACGGGCATTCAGCCCGCAAAGGCTTTGCGCTGCGGCCTGCGGTGACGCTCCTGCGCTCTCCACTTTTCGCCCGTCTCTGGTGTGGTCACGGCGCAAGCCCGCGCTGATAACCCTGTTGATACCGGAGATGCTATGAACACACAGACCCCCGCCGCCTTCCACGTCGATCGCTATGTGAAGATGCGTTTTCTGCCGATGCTGTTTTCCCACGATTACGTGCGAGCCGAGTACAACGTTTTTCTCTACGCCAGCCGTTTCCTTTCGGGGTATGACGGCTGCGAGTGGGAGTTTGTGGTGCTGGCCAGCGGCGGCGGCTTCATGCAGCCAGGCGCGGGGTGCTGGCGCTTTGTCAGTCCCGATAACGGCGCTGACCTGACGCTGTCTGCCGAAGCGGCGGGGCTGGTTATCACCCTGCTGGTACTGAACCACCGCAGCTGGATGTACGACCGTCACGACGAGCCGGAACTGAGCGAGCACTACTGCCAGCGATTTCGTCAGCTGCTGGCCTTTGCCGAAACACATTCTGAGGCCGCAGCGATTTTCCGCGCGCTTGACTGAAAACAACGGGGCGGCGGTGCCGCCCCTGAAAGGAGAGGAAAATGTACGGAACCGTAAACGAACTGGCCGCCAGGTTGCTGCGCGATTATCTAGCTCACGAGAAGCTGACGCTGATTATCTGGTCACTTCAGGACGTACACGATTATGCGGAAGAGCCTGCACTGACGGACGGGGAGGCCGGGCAGATACTGGCAGACATAGACACGCTGTGCACGCATGATGGTGGCGTAGGGGAGGAAACCATCAGGATAATGGCGGAAAATATCCGCGAGGAGGCCAGAGCGATGCGGGAGATAACCGTACCCGCCCACGCGCTTGACCAGGTTTACAGGCTGGCGGCTGAATTCCTGCGCAGGGCAGAAATTGAGTGCGGCGAGGGCTCAGCCGAAAGGCTGTATGGGCAGGGGCCGAATGCGGTGGCACAGATTGGCAGGGCGCTGGAAGGGTAAGTGAGGGGCAGGGAGGCCCCGCCGCAGCGTCCGGCCGCGCAGAAAACCCCTGCCGCCTGGCGGCGGCAGTATGTCAGCCGTGCATACTGCCTGGTGAAAAGGAACGGATAAATAGCTGGTAAATTCAAATATTGCTAATATTAAATCTGGTTATGAATACAATCAGGCATGAATTAGTGAAGAATAAAATCAAAACAATAATTTTATGGACAGCAGCAGCTTTAGTTGTGGTCGCTTCATTATTCAGTACTTATGAATTTATACAGAACAGTAGTACAGGTAACTTTCAAGATATTGGTAAATACCGTGATGAAGTTGCGAAAATGATATTAATCTACTGTGTGATTGCTTTGGCGTTTCTTTTTTGGAATTAAATGGATAAGTTTATTGTAGGGTTTTATCAATAAAAACAGTTCATTAAATCATCTTCTTGTGCTGGCGATCGTTACCACAGCATCAAGGGATGTTTATAAAGCAGATGCTCTTACATCCATATTATATGAAAGTTTCTTATATATGGATCGGCAGCTCTTTGCCTCGTTTTTACAGCAATCCTGACAGTTTTATTTACTGGTCTTCGGAGGTTAATGGATATTCCGGGATTGTAACCCGGTGGCCTGTTAATAACCAGGGCCTGCCGGGCGTCTGCCCCTGCGGGGCACCGACTCTGTCATGCTGCGCACCGAGCCGCTTCGCGTCTCTGCCCTGGCCCGTTCCGGGTCAACGGGTTTCCATCGCATGACGCAACCCCCCTGCAGCCAGCCGCCGGCTGGCGCATCCCACTGGCCGCGCTGCGGCCGCTGAGGTCCGGCCGGCCTGAGCCGTCCGGGGCTGCCCCACGTTCGCCACCGCCGTGGTGATGTTCTCCTGAGTTCCTCCGCCGCGCAGAAACCTGCCACACGGGGGCCGCCGTTCAAGGGACGCTGACGCTGAACGCCGGCGCCCGTTCCCTGCGGGCTGCGGCCTTGTCGTTTCCCCCTGACCGGCGTCCTTTCCCGCGCGGCCGTTCTGCCCGTTGCGGCGAAGGATCTCAAAGAATCATCACTTACAACACAGCAGGAGAAGCAACATGGCACAGCAGAACGTCAACACCGCAGCAAAAGAAACTCAAGAATCATCAGCGCCGAAAACCAGAAAGCGCACGGCTAAAAGCGATGCCGGTAAAACGGCTGGCGTGGAGAAGGTGCTGCAGGCGGCCACCCTGGTGAGCGCGCCGCTGTCCCGACTGGTGGTGTCGCCCTGTCAGGCCCGCAGGCGTAAGCACGCTGACGAGCATATTCGCGGCCTGGCCGACAGCATCAGCGGCGTGGGGCTGCTGCAGAACCTCGTCGGGCATGAAATGGCGGGCGGGCAGATTGGGATTGCCGCAGGCGGCGGTCGTCTGCTGGCGCTGCAGCTGCTGCAGGGGGAAGGGCGCTGGCAGGATGACCGGGCGGTGCCGGTCCTGATCGTCCCTGAAAACATGGCGAAAGCCGTCTCACTGACCGAGAACGGCCGCCGCTGCGATATGCATCCCGCCGAACAGATTGCCGGGTTCCGCAGCATGGCCGAAGACGGCAACACCCCGGCGCAGATTGCCGACCTGATGGGCTACAGCACCCGCCACGTTGAGCGCTGCCTGCGGCTTGCAAACCTTGCCCCGTCACTGCTCTGCCTGCTCTCAGAGGACCGCATCACGCTCGACCACTGCCAGGCGCTGGCGCAGGCCGACTCCCACGAGCGCCAGGAGCAGGTCTGGGAAACCGCCGTCAGCACCTGCTATGCGACCCCCACGCCGCAGCGCCTCCGCGCTCTGGTGACGGAGAGTGAAGTCAGCATTGCGGACAGCGACCTGTTTTGCTTTACCGGCGCGGAGGGCGTGGCCGCCGTGGGCGGCGAGGTGCGCCGCGACCTGTTCAGCGACGAGGACGGCGGCTTTGTGGATGCGCTGACGCTGGAGCGGGCCGCACTGGCGAAGCTCTCCGGCATCGCGGCAGACGTGGCCGCGCGTGAGGGATGGGCGTGGAGCGAGGCCAGGCTGACGCCCGTCGCCAGCTGGGGAGAGGACGCGCGTCTTTTCCGGCGCTACCCGGTGCCGGAGCCTGTCTACACGCCGCAGCAGGCTGAAAGGCTTGAGCAGCTGGACACCCTTATTCAGGAAGCCGGAGAAGAAGAGTATGCCGCCCTGGATGCCGAACTGGCAGCACTGCATGATGCCGGTGAGGCCGCCGGCTGGATTGATGACGTCCGCGCCGCAGGCGGCGTGGTGGCCTCGCTTGACGATGGCGTGCTGACCCTGCAGCGCGGCCTGCTGCGCATCACGGAGGAAGAACGCGCAGCCGCCGAAGCCCGCCAGGCGGCTCAGGTCGTGACGGTGAAGAAAGAACCCGCTGAGGCAGACGCCTTTTCCGCCACGCTGGTTAAAGAGCTGTCCTGCGAACGGACGCTGGCCGTGCAGGCTGCGCTCTGCACCCGTGCGGATATCGCGGTCACGCTGATGACCTGGCACCTGGCGCGGAAAGTGTTCAGCGGTTCATACCGCTATAACGACCCGTCACGCGTTCAGCTGAATGACAACCAGTCGGTGCTCAGCGCCTGCTCAGGCTCCGGGGAGGCCGGGAAAGCGTACCGCTTCCTGATGGAGGAAAAGGGCCGCTGGCAGCTGAGGCTTCCCACCGGCTGGGATGAGGATATGGGCTGGCTGCTTGCGTGGAAAGAGGAAGACCGTACCGCACTGCTGGGCTTCCTGTCGGCCCTGTCCGTGGACGGCATTCAGGAACGCCTGTACGGCAGTACGCGCACCAGCGCCCTGGATGGACTGGAAACCGCCATGGGGTTTGACCTTTACGCGTGGTGGCAGCCAACGGCTGAAAACTATTTCGGGCGCATCAGCAGGCCGCTCATCTGCGCCGCGCTGACGGATGCGGGGCTGACCGGAAAGGCCAGCGACGCGGCGAAGATGAAGAAAGGGGATGCGGCAGAGCTGGCCGCTGACGAACTGGCCGCCCGCCGCTGGCTGCCGTCCTGGATGATGCCGGTTACAGGCCCGGAAGCGGGTACGGCCGCGACGGATGATGTCTCCGACGCCGCCTGATAACGCCTGGCCGCCCCGCTGCGGGGCGGCATCACCCATTAAAGGAGCCACTATGAGCCACATTCCCCGCCATCTCTCGCTTGTTCCGGCCTGTCCGTACCGTCAGGCCGTTGCCGCCGCCACTGCAGAGGTGGTGAAACGCCAGCAGGGGCGCGCCCTCTCCGGCGACCACCCGTGGGCGAATGCCTTTCTCCGGCACTTCTGCGGGACGAAAACTATCCGATCCGGGCATCTGCGGCGCGTGGTGCCGGAATACTTGCCCCGCGACCGGCATGGCCCCGGCGCCGCCAGTTATCTGCGTGCGCTGGACGTGCTCATACGCACGCGGGGCGAGTGTTGCCCGCTGCCGCTGTCGTCACACACGGGACAGCTGCTGTTCCCGGAAAACCTGACACGAACCGCTGAACGTCAGATCCGGCGTGTGGAGCTGCGGGTGAACAAACGGTTATCACGGGAGGAGAGGGAGCGGGAACAGAAGCGCAGGCGCTACCAGAACCGGCTGGCCCAGGCGGAAATTGATCTCGCGTTTCACACCCCGTCAACGGTCAGCAGCTGGTACAGCCGCTGGCAGCACCAGGATTTGTATGAGGACGATTTGCAGTCGCGGGTGTACGCCTGGCTCAGGCGCTTCCCGTCCGGCCAGCAGGCTGATCCGATGGAATGGCACGGCGTGAAGCTGTGGCGTCAGATGCTGGAGATCAGCGACATGGCCGGTGAGCTGGCTCCTCACCAGCTGCAGGCCGACCGCATGGCGCTGCAGAACCGCCTGCCCGGATAAAAAGTGTCTGCGTCTCTGTGAGCCGGGACGCGGATGAACCGGAGAGAACGGGCCACGACCCTGGCGGGCCGGATAACGCCGGTGCTGACGCACCGGCCTTTCTCCTGCGTGTGTAGCATTACCCCTGCGTGATTCCTGGCTGTGTTATGGGATGTCTCTGGTTACTTGTCTTCAGGGGATACAGGTTTCTGAATAACATATTCATTCAGTTTTTCATGCTCATCGTTTCATCCCCGGCCCGGGCGTCTCCCTGCGGGCCGCGCTGTCATGCTGCGCACCGAGCCGGCAGGCCGTCTCTGCCCTTGCCCGTTCCGGGCCGGCGGGTTTCCATCGTCTGACGCAACACCCCTGCAGCCAGCCGCGGGCTGGCGCATTTCACTGGCCGCGCTGCGGCCGCTGAGGACGCCACGCCGTTCCGTCGCGTCGGGTGTGTTCATGCCCGTTTGTCAGTCCGGCTGCACATCTCCCGGTAAGTCCGTTCGCGGAGGGCTGGTCGTAGCACCGCCATCCGTCTGCCCGCAAGGGTGCGCTTCGCCGTTCCTCGCCCGTTCGCACTCGCCTGCGGCTCCCTTGCGCTGCGGCCTGCGGTGACGCCCGTGCGTTCAGCCGCCTGTCGTTGCTCCTTCGCCCTTCGCCGCGACTGAACTCACCGAAAGATGACCTGATAACCGAAGCGGGGAAACCAGCATGAACACACATAACGTCAACGTCAAAACCGCCACGCCAGAATCTACCAAAAGATGGGGTGAAGCAGACCTGACTGAAGCCCAGTTTTTCGACCTGTGCGATCACGTCTGCAGCAACGGAAAATTCTGCGGATGGTCGGGAATAGACTGGCAGGATCTGTCCCTTTACAAGGCCGTTTCTGAACCCGGCGACTGGCCGGAGGGGCTGACGCTGTATCTGGCGGATGGCTGGCCCGTCGCGGTGTACCAGTTTGACACCGGGTACACGGTAATTGAGAAGGCACTACTGACCGCGCCGTGAGCGCTGAGGAGGGAAAACAGGAGAAATCAGAAACGAAGAGGGCAGGGTTTCCCCTGCCCGTCCGTGCCGGAAAGCCCTTCCTGGGGACTTCCCGGCTTTCAACAAATTCCAAGGGTCTAATCATGAATATTGTCGAAGTCAGCATCATTGCACCCCCTGCCGGGGAAGTAAATAGCGGGAATGCCATGCGGCATACGCGCATCAGCCGGGAAGACGTGGCTGAACGGGATATTGCGCCGGAAATCCGTGCGCGCAGTCGCCACGTGGCGCACTGCGTGCAGAAGCGTCAGACCGTCCGGGTGCCCGCGATGCGCGTGAGCGAATGGGGCCAGTTTCTGCGTGGTCTTGAACTGAAGCGGGCGCTGGCCTGATAACGGAGGGCCGTCCCGTAAGGGGCGGCACAGGAACAATGGAAAAAAATGAAAATGCGCTGCTCCGCTACATCATGCTGAGCACCGCCCACCTGAGCCATCAGGATGCGCTGACGCTGGCTTACCTCAGCGATCCGATCGACAGCGCGGAAACCTGCACCCATGAGTGGATCCACAGTACGGGTATGCATAACGGATTTATCATCCGGCTCACCGCCCGCGCTGACGCGCCGGGTGAGCTGCGCACGCGGGGTATTTCTGACGCGCTGTGCAGCACTCTCGAATTACTGTCCCGGTCGCTTAACGTGTCAATGATCCATTTCGATCGTGATGCGGAGGTGCTGACGGGCCTGCCCGTTTATGAAGGGTAAATAATATGAGGCGGGGCCGTCCGGCCCGCTGCAAAAAAATAACGCGGACCGCCTGATACTGTGCCCTGAACAGGGGATCACGGAGCCGTATTATCCGTCAGAAAATACCGGATAATACGGAAACATTATCAGGGAACAGGGAAGAACTTACCGCGACCTGAAAAAATGTGTCCCGGTCATAACCGGGAATGGGAGGATTGATTAATGGATGAGAAACAAATGCGCGTGCTGACCTGCTCAATGAACAATATCACCCGGCGTGACGCCGTAATACTGGCAGAGCTGAGCGGGGAACAGGCAGGTAATGGGCCGGAACGGTGGGTGGTTAATATTTTTTTTGGATTTATGATCATTCCCGATAAGCTGGTTGTCCCTGCAATGAGTATGCGGAACGCCGGGCTGTCTGAAGACGCCATCAGGCTGCTGACGGAGGCGAGAGAAATTAACGGGGCGGACGTGGTGATAATTGACCGCGATGCGAAGCCGCTCGAAGGATGGCCCGTGCAGTCGTGGTGAAAAATAAGAAACCGGTCATCTGACCGGTTTTTTTATGACCTGCGTCGCGGGCTCTTCATTATTACCAGTATCCGTTTTTGCAGCGATGCCAGACTGGTTATTTCCACCTGCAACGATTGCCCTGGCCAGGAGAACTCTGTAAATATTTTTAATATCATTCGCGTAGGCGTTTCGCTGCGTGATGAGCTTTGGTGAAGGGCCGGTATTATACATGCCGACGCTGCTCCAGTTTTTACCGTAAGACCGGAAGTTATGGGCGAGAACCCATGCACCGGCGTAAACGCATATACAGGGATCGTCGAGCAGGCGCGCGCGATCAATATTGAATTGCTTCAGTTTTTTATAATGAGAACTGTTGACCTGCATCCCGCAAACATCTTCCGTTTTATTCCTGTTATCCCCGTTAACCGCATCTGCTTTAAGCCTGGACTCTTTAATTGATATTGCCGTGAGCAGCAGCGGGTCTATCCCGTAATCGTGACCCGCACGGGTAAAGCACATTTCAGGCTTTGCCTGCGCGGTAAATGCGGCCGTTAATGCCAGTACAGCAAACCATTTCATTAGGGACAGTCCCGTGACGTGGAGGGAATTAAATACAGCGGGTTTCCAGAAAAATAGCGCGTCAGATCACCCGATGCAAGATAATTCGTTACAGATGCGCACGGAGCGCTCCGGGGTACTCTGCAAAGGCAGGGGCATAATAAAAGAAATCAGCAGGATGGCGGTATTTAACAAGCCGCTTTTGGAAGGTTTAATTTCATCACACCCCACGCAAGATGTAATCTTGCGGTTTTTTTCATTAGAAACAGGTGATTAGGTTGAGTGATGCATGTAATTTAACATGTATCGTGCTTTGTGTGTGTTAATCAGCACACTTTACAGTGCCTGATTGTGTGTTTTTGTGGTGCCTGATTGTGTGTCTTATGAGTGCCTGATTGTGTGTAAATCAGGCACTGTAACAGGCACTGTGTAGTGTGCTGATTGTGGTTATGTATATTTAACAGGTAGATAGAATAAATAGTTGAATCATGGTGCTGAATTGACACACATTAAAACGATGGTTGGTGCCTGATTGACACACTACATTTCATCCTTCAGTGCCTGATTGCCACACACTTTC
This sequence comes from Calliopum simillimum, assembly GCA_951812925.1. Lineage (NCBI taxonomy): Eukaryota > Metazoa > Arthropoda > Insecta > Diptera > Lauxaniidae > Calliopum > Calliopum simillimum. The sequence continues at coordinate 110,925 of CATOTO010000198.1, read as the reverse complement.
AGAGGAATGGTGCTTAATTGACACACTCAAAAATACGCCGTGGTGCCGGATTAACACACACATTTCCAGCTTTAAGTGCCTGACCGGCACACGCCGGTCTGACACCTTTAACTAATTTACAGTGCCGGATTGACACACAGTGAAAATCTGATGAATAATAAAAAATAGCATGTCAGGAAAGAATCTGATTTGGTGCGTTTTTCTGTACGCATTATAGCAGTTAATATGCAGTGTCAGACGTGACTGAATTCTGGCAGGGCGCTAAGGAAAAAAACATGGCAAGAAGAAACATTTACTTCAAAGAAAAAACCGAGCGTGAAGTGCACGAGCTGGTGCAGTTAGAACTGCAGAACGGCGCAACTCATGGTGAGATAAATTTCTCATCCGTGGTGAATGAACTGGTGGGTATTGGTCTGATGGTTAAAAAACATCAGGGTGAAGGCAGTAAATTCGATGAAGAGGGATTTAACCGGGACTTAATACGTAAGGTTTCTGGAAGCCGGGAGGGTATCAGCATCATGACGGCCATGGTGTCGGAAATGTACCTCCAGCTCCGGGGAGTGAATGAGGCCGGCGCGCTGGAGGCGCTCATCGATAATAATCTGACCGGAATAAGTGACGCTGAGGATAAATCCGAGAGGAAACACTTCATTGACGAAGAGTAAACCAGGCGGGCCGTCAGGCCCGCCCGTTAAGATTATGTCTCTTCCCCGGTGTTATTTTTATTATTATCCTTTCTCGTGAGCGGATTCTCAGCCTCAGCTACCTTCGATATAATAAACTCATCAAACAGTACCGCCAGGGTTCGCAGGCGCTTCACTTCGTCATTTTCCGGCAACTGCTGTTCAGTCAGGTAATTAAGCGTGCCCAGAAGGCGCTGGTTAATTTCCTGATTCATGCTGCGACGGTTAAATCGCGCGCTTATCTGCATATCCTTCCTGAGGTTATCCGGGAAGCTGCTGCTGAATCTTTTCATTTTCCCCGGAATAAACGTCTTACCATCAGCATTTCTTTTAATCTCCTCTGCGTATTTTTCCCGTATAACCTCAAGGTAAGACTGAATAAACTCATCAAACAGGCGCGAAAGGGCCAGCAGCCTTTCACCGTCCTCGCTTTTTATAACCGGTTTTCTTGGTGTGAAATGCATTGACTGAATAAGACGACTGACAACTTCGTCATTCATGCTGACGCCACGAACACGGGCCGCAATACGCAGCTCCATCAGCAGGTTTTCGGGTGCCCAGAGTACGCGGTAGCGCACTTCACCCGGTGAATACTTGCGCGGCCGCCCCCGGCCGTCACCCATTTTTTCTTTTACTTTCATATTTATACGCTCTCCGCCAGAAGCGTGCGTGGTGAGGAGGTGTGAGACTACGCCCAATTGCGCGTAAGAAAAATCCTAATTAATCATAAAAACTGTGACATGCATCACAGTTTTTTTTTTTTTTGACTAATTGTAAAATAGGCGGGCGTTACGTCTGTTTACGTCTGATTACTTTTTCTTAACCCAAATTGAGGATTACTTACAATGAAGCCAGCGTTATCAACCCCCCTGAATAAAGGGGCGGTGGCGGTAGCATTACCCGACGTAAAGAATAAGCGTCCGGGGAATATTATCGGCCACCTTCGTGCAGGTCTTAATTCTTTCAGCTTATCCCGCCTTAAAAACAGCCTCAGACAATCTCCCGAAGCCCAGCGTAACCTGGCGTTATTTGCGCTGATGCTGGCGGTGGTTATATTTCCGCACATTGCCGGTGCTGAAGACCTGTTGAAATCCCAGAAGGCGGATGCCAACGATACCTTCGGCCACGGAAGTACGGTTGAGTGGGTGCTGTATATTGCCGAGATTATCGTGTCCGTTGTCGGCTATATCAAAACCCGCAACCCGATGGTCTTTGCCGGCCTCGTTATTCTTATCCTTATCACCCGTGCCTTCTTCTCCCTCGCCGGCTCCTGATTTGCATGGACAGCGACGCGCTTAAATACCGGTTCCCGGAAACGCTTAACGGCCAGAAACGCGTGTTCGGCCTCCCGCCCGAGGAGGCTTTCGTTCTCGTCGGCTGCGGCGTCATCGGCTTCTTCTGCGACATATTCATCATCATGCTCTGCGTGGGGGCCGTGCTCTGGCTCTTCGTCAGGCACCTGAAGAAAGGGCAGGGGTCCTGGTGGCTGCTGAACCTTCTTTACTGGTACCTGCCGACGGTGCTTTTCCGGGTGCAGTTCAGGCGGACGCCCGACTCGGGCAACCGGCACTGGATGCAGTAGCGACACGCGCCGCCTCCGGGTGGCGCCTTTTCCCGCCTGACGGGAGGAATAATGAAACTTCAGGTAAAAGAAACACGCAACCGGGTGACGGTCATGGCGCTCACCGCGATGACCGGCCTGCTGGCGCTGAGCGTCGCCGGCAACTGCATCACCGGCACGCTCGCATGGCATTTTTATTCAACGCAGAAGACCATCACCACGCCGATGATGTTCGACCGCGCCTTTACCTCAACCGCCGCAGAGGGCGATGCGAACCTCAACAGCATGCTGGTCCGCTCATTCGCCAACCTGCGCCTCAGCGTCACGCCGGAAACGGTGGATGCCCAGCACGCGGCCCTGCTGCGTTATGTGCCACCGCAAGACCGTTCGGAGCTGAAGAAGTCGCTGGCCGCCGAAGCGGACTACATCAAAAAGAACGGCATCTCCACCGTGTTCCGCATTGATGACGAGTCGACCGACACCGGAACCGGGGATATCACCGTTAGCGGCACGCTCTCTGCCGGCACGTCAAACGGCAGCCTGAAGCTTGCCATACCTGACGTCACCAAAGCCTACCGCCTCAGCCTGCATTACGTTGACGGCCTTATCCGCCTTACGGCCTTCCCGGAGGTTACGCCTCCCGGTAAGCCTGACGGCCTCTCGCCACAGGGATAACAGCATGAAAGTCACCTTTACTGCCGCCCTGGTGGCGGGCGCACTCCTTACTCCCGCCGCGATGGCGGCCGTCAGCGGCCCCACCGGAACGGTGTTTGAAAACGACGCGCACCTGAAAGCACAGCTCAGCAATACCAGCCCGAACAAAATCGTCATCGACGGCGAACTCATCACCCGGGTGACCGGGCCGGAGAACGCCTTTACCCAGGAGAACACCGAGGACGGTGCGCTGCTCATCACGCCCGTTACCGGTCAGAACTTCACGCTGTTCCTTGAAACGGCCGGTGGCGTCGGCGCTTCCATCGATGTGGTCCCAAAGCCCGGAGACGGGAAAACCCTGCGGCTCATTCCGGCATCATCCCGGCTGAAGGCCAACCCCGATGCGAAGGCGTGGGAAGAAAGCCAGCCGTGGGAGAAAACGCTGGTGAGCGTGGCCCGTACCGTGGTGAACGGGGGCGTACCGGACAGCTATACCGAACTTCCGGCCGACCGCGGTCCGGCCTACGCACCGGCGTCGGGCGTGACGCTCACTCCCGAGCGCCAGCTGGCGGGCTCTCACCTGCGGGTGATGCGTTATCGCATGAAGAATGGCGGATATGTGACCCGTGAACTCAGCGAAAAGCAGTTCTGGCAGCAGGGCGTGCGCGCGGTGCTTCTGTCCACGCGCAGCCTTTATGCAAACGGCGAAGGGTACGTCTGGGTGATTTTCTCGACGGATAAGGAGGGCGGGTCATGAGTAACATCAACACCGCCACCCGTCGCCGGCAGTGGGTGGTTGCCGGCGTGACGCTTGCGGTGGCGGCGGCCACCGGGGGCGGCATCTGGTGGTATGCACAGCACCAGGCGGCCCTTAAAAATCCGCCGCCGCCACCCAAAGCGGCCGACATGACCGGGCTGGTTACCACAAAATTCACCGACAGCGTGGCCAGCTCGGTGCTGACCCAGCAGCAGAACAAGACGGCCGGGCTGGAGACCAGCGTCAGCCAGCTGAAAGCTGACGTGCAGCGGCAGAAGGATGACATGTCGCAGAAGCTTGAACGCCTCGACACCCTTATCAGCAAGCTGCAGGGCCAGGCAGATAAGCAGCCTCCTGTTGCACCCGGCAGCACCTCACCGGCCGCAGGGCCCGGCCCCGTACCCGGCGGCCCGGCCGGACCGGCACAGTGGAATATCACCGACCCGAACCGGGGCCCGGCCGCCGGACAGGGCAGTCAGTTTTACCCCGGTCAGGGGGCCGGGCAGGGGCAGGGCTTTTATCCCGGCGCCGGTACGGGCCGCACCGGCGGCATGACCAGCCGCACCTTTACCTACGCCTCGCTGCAGCACAAAAAGACGACGCTGCCGTGGATTTCATCCGGCTCGTTCTCCGAGGCGGTGATGATTGAGGGGGCGGATGCAAACGCCAGCGTGACCGGGCAGCAGAACACCTCGCCGGTGGTTATCACCCTGCTCGGGGACGTATCGATGCCTAACGGCCGGACCTGGAACATGGACCAGTGCCGCGTGACCGGGGAAATTTACGGCGATATCTCCAGCGAACGGGGTGAGGTCCGCACGAAGAACATCAGCTGCATCCTGAAAAACGGCAAGCACATCGACATGCCGTTCGACGGACACGTGGCCTATCAGGGTAAGCAGGGCATTCGCGGCAAGCCGGTGATGCGTAACGGCAAGATTATTGGCTATGCCGGCGCGGCCGGGCTGCTTTCCGGCTTCGGCGAGGGTATCCAGTCGGCGGCCACGCCAAGCGTCGGCCTCGGGGCCACCGCCTCGGTGGGGGCGGGCGACATTCTGAAGCAGGGCATCGGCGGCGGCGCCAGCAAGGCGGCGGACACGCTCAGCCAGTACTGGATTAAGCGCGCCGAGCAGTACCACCCGGTCATTGATATCGGGGCAGGCAACGCCGTCACCGTGGTGTTCCAGCAGGGCTTCAGGCTGGAAACGATTGAAGACGTGGAGGCAGAGAAGGCGGTGAAGGATGCGCCACAGGCGACGGCGCAGCAGGCCGCCGCCGCCGTGACCAACCCTGGTGACAACATCACGCGCGCGCCGGTACTGAATCCGGACGAGGTGCTGCGTCAGGCCAGCCAGCTGAAGCTTGGCGACACCATTAACTGATGAGGACGGTGTGATGAAACACTTAACGGACGGCGCGGCGGACGGCCAGCGCGGAAACTGGTACGTGCTGATAACGAAGTATGCGCAGGAGAAGCGGGCGCAGGACAACCTGATAAGTCAGGGCGTGAACTGCTGGCTGCCGCGGATGACCGTGCATTCGGTGGACGCGCGCGGCGGCGGGGGCGGCAGCGAGGTGCTGGCCTTTCCGCGATACCTGTTCGCGCACTTCGACGCGGAAATCATTCACACCACCACCATCAAGGCCACGCGGGGCATATCGGGTATCGTCAGCTTCAACAACACGCCGGCCATCATGGACGGTGCGGAGCTGGCGGTGCTGCGTATGCGGATGGAAGCCGGCGCGGCGCTGGCAGGGCGGTCACCTGACCCGGAGCACGGTGAAACGGTGACCATCGAGAACGGTGCATTTGACGGCCTGGAGGCCATATGGTACCAGCCGGACGGCGCAAAGCGCGCCATCCTGTTGATCAACCTGTTCGGCCGCCTGACCGAGGCAAAGATCCGCAGCGAGATGCGCTTTCGTCGTCAGGCGCGTCGGGAGTCATAGCAATGCCGGGCATTGAAGGTTTTCTGTGACGCGCGTCACGCCCCGGATTCAAATCTGAAAGGTCCACCTTGTTGTTGAGGCAGGATGTTTTGTCAGCTGTTTTTTTGTTTTTGTGCGGGCGCGTTGCCCGCGTGACAGAAGGAAACTCTGGTATGAACAGTGGTACTGCAAACGCCCGCGAGGCGCTTATCCGGCTGTGTGCCCTGCGGCTTCGTTACCGCCGGGCGTGCCGTAACCGGCACGCCAATATCTGTGACCTGGCCGCGCTGCTGGTTCAGGTTGAGGATGCCGAACGGCACTGCGAAACGGGCCGGCCGTAACGGCACGCGATGAACGGTTCCGGACCGGGGCATAACCCCGGCGTGTGAGGCCGCTCAGTTTTTCTGTTTCGCTTTCTTCAGCGGCCTTATCAGCCGTTATTTCCGCCCACACCAGGGCTTTTTATCCCCCGGCCATATGACTGACAACCCGTAACCACCGTCCGTCACGCCATAATACCTTACCCGTCAGTAAACCCCTCTAATCTGCCCGTAACGCTGCCGAAAGATACCCGGCAGGCGCGGCTGTGCGCCGGCCTCACAGGCTTAACCGCTACGGGCAAACAGAACCGGAGAACACCATGTGTGACATTACTTATCACGAACCCCTGCCGGAAGAAGCGCTGCGACTGAGCATCGAGGAAAATACGGCAAAGCTGGAGGCGCTGTACCACAGAGGTAAGGGACACTTTTATGTCCAGGGCTGGAGCGGGACGGGGAAATCGCATGTCGCCCGCCGCCTGGCAGACAGACTGGAGGGGGATTACCTCAACCGTGAGCTGCTGTCACTCAGCGAGTGGACGGCGCAGTACACCGAAATTGAGGCGCAGATCCTCAACAGCGATAAGCAGGTGATCGTTGTCGACGGATTTATTCCACGGGGCGCAGGCCGGGGATTTAACGCCCTGCTGAGCCGGCTGGCTGAACGCGGGGTAAGCCTTTTTGTCTTCTCGCAGGAACCGCCTGGTGAGGATTACCCGTCGGTGTACCGCCCGCAGACGTTTGACCGAGAGGTATTTAACACCATCGTTGAGTTTCGTTTCGGCGAACGTGACCGCCGGTCTCCCGTGGCGTTTCATCAGGTGAAATAACCGCAGCCTTCACCAGGGCCAGTTCTTACCTTTTCATTCACTCCCCTCAGAACTTTATAACCTGCTGCGGCCCGGCCGCTACTTAGGACTCCACCATGTACAAACTGCTTGGTGGCGCACTGCTGTGCGCCGCACTCACCGGCTGTGCCGGTATGAACTCTGATTTTGACTGCAACAAGACGGCCACCGACCAGTGCCTTTCCATGAGTGATGCCAGCCGGCTGGCGGCGAAAGGCAAAAGCCTTGATGACCTGGCGGCTGAGGCGCAGGCATCCCCAAAGCCTGCCGGTGAGTCGCTGGCCACGCTCCCGAACAGCCGGCCGGCCGCCTCACAGGACCGGAAAATCAGTACGGCCACCCTGGCATCCCGACCGGTTATCACCCCGCCTGCCGTTTCATCCGGTAACGCCCTGCGGGCTTCTTACATCCCGGTACGGGCGCAGGCTGCGCCGGTCACGCCGGGCGGTTACGCCAGCGCGGGACGGGTGAATGCCCTGCGCATTCCTGATGCCACCCAGCGGCTGTGGATTGCGCCGTGGGTGGATGAGCAGGACAGTTTCCATCAGCCGGCCGTGGTCGAATTCGTGAAGAAGAAGTCCCGCTGGGATGAAGACTTCCGCGTTATCAGCGAGGGGGAGTAAGCATGGCGTTCGCGCAGAACCAAAAAATGACGGCATTCCCGCTGAAGGCCGGTGCGTGCAGCGGCCTGCCGGCCTTTATCAAAACGCACATGCTGCAGGGGGAGGCCAGCGCCAGAGCGATGCACCGTCATGCCGCGCACACCTTATTCAACTTTCTGCCGTGCGATGCCGGTCACAGTCTTTTTACCGGCACCACCGGATCAGGAAAGACCGTCTCCATGCAGGAAGCCCTGCGTAATGTACTGAGTTATCGCGGAGGTAATAATGAGCGATTCCTGGATTGACCTGCTGGCCGGTATCTTTGCCGGCAGTAAGGACGAGGGCGGGGCGAAGGCGGCGGGCGACATGCTGCACCAGAGCTTCAGCTATCCCTCGCTGACCAGCCTGCTCCCTTACCGTATGTATGACGAAAAAACCGAGCTCTACATTAACAGCCGCTCCGTCGGCTTCGTCATGGAGGTGGCGCCGCTCGCCGGCGCTAACCAGCAGGTGGTGCAGGCGCTGGATGACCTGCTGCGCAAGAAGCTGCCGCGCAAAACGCCGGTCACCGTGCTGATGGTGGCCAGTAAGTGCGTCGGGGAAATGCTCGACAACGGGCTGAGTAACGCGATGTGGAAGGGCGATATGGCACCGCGCCTTAACGCCATCACCAAGGCATACTGGGAGCGGGCCTCCCTGAAGGGGCTGGCCAACCAGCGCGAGTATCCGCTCTACCTGCGCAACTACCGGGTGTTTCTGGTTTACGCCCGTTCGGGCCGCGGCGGCATCCGGGCAATGGACCAGGTGGTGCAGCTGCGCGAGACGCTGCGCGTGTCGCTGATGGCGGCACACATGGAGACCCGCCGCGTGGGGGTGCCGGAGTTTCTGGCGGTGATGCGCGAGCAGCTGAACTACCGTCCCGGTCAGGTGACCCGCAGCGACGACCACTGGAACACGGAGCAGGAGCTGCACCGGCAGTGCATCGACCACAGCACGGAGATGGAGGTGCACCCGGGCTATCTGCGGCTGACCACCGCCCGTCAGCAGGAGGACCGCACTCTCGGCGACGGGCGCGACAGCCCGGTGGCCAGCACGCGCATCGTCAACATGCAGCTGACCAAGGCCCCGCAGAAGTTTGCCCTGTGGCAGGCGGCGGACAACCTGCAGAACATGCGCTTCCCGGACCTTGGCATTCCCTGCCCGTTTATTATCAGCTGGACCGTCTCCGTTGAGGACCAGGTGAAGAGCCAGAACGAGGCGTTCAAGAAGGAGCAGGACCTCGGCAAAAAGGCCGGCACCTCCTTTGGCAAGCTGTTTCCCGGCACCCAGCGCGCGTACGAAGAGTGGCGCGACCTGCGTCAGGGACTGGCCAGCAACGAGATTGCCATGTGCAACGTCACCCTGAACCTGACGCTGTTCACCCCGGACAGCACCAGTGAGCAGCAGGCGTGTGAGCTGGCGGCCATCAACGTGTTCCGCAAAAACGACCTGGAAATCTCGGCACCGCGCTTCCAGCAGCTGCGTAACTGGCTGACCACCTTCCCGTTCATGATGCAGGAAGGGCTGTGGGACGACATGGTGACGATGGGCGCAACGCTGCGCTGCAAGAGCTTTAACGCCGTGAACCTGATGCCGGTGGTGGCCGAGCGGCAGATGTCGCCCCAGGGCATACCCCTCGCGACCTACCGCAACCAGCTGGCGTTCTTCAACATGTTTGATGAAGACAACGGTTCCACCAACTTTAACATTGCGGTAACCGGGACGTCCGGGGCGGGGAAAAGCTTCCTTATCCAGGGCATGCTGCGCGAAGTACTTAACGACGAAGGGTTTGCCTGGGTTATCGACATGGGCGGCAGTTATAAAAACTACTGCCGGCAGGCCGGTGGCGCTTATCTGGACGGAGAAACGCTGCGGTTTAACCCGTTTGCCAACGTTACCGACATTTCCGAATCAGCAGAGGGTATCACCGGACTGATGACCGTACTGGCCAGCCCGCAGGGAAAACTGGATGAAATTAGCGAGGCGATCCTGCAGAAGGGGGTGGTGGCTGCCTATACAGCTAACAGGAACAAGGCGCGTATTGATGACGTTGTGCGATACCTGAAATCGGATGCGGTTACTTCTGAGTACGGTCAGCAGCCGACCATTATGAGCCGCATCAACGAGCTGGTACTTCTGCTTGACCGCTGGTGCACGTGGGGAAGCGACGGTGAATACTTTAATTCTGATAAACCTACTCTCGATGGCGAAACGCGTTTCACGGTGTTGGAGCTGCTTAGCCTGGAAAAACGCCCAAATTTGCTTTCTGCGGTTCTTTACTCGCTCATTTTGGCGATTCAGGAAAAGATGTACCACTCGCCGCGTAACCTGAAAAAAGTCGCCATTATCGACGAGGCCTGGCGCCTGTTCAGCGGCCAGAATCCGCACGCCGCGCGCTTTATCGAGACCGGCTACCGTACGGTGCGACGTCACCGCGGTGCGTTTGTCACCATCACCCAGGGCATGAAGGACTTTACCGGTCTTAAGGACAAGCCTGCTCCGTCTGCAGCCGCGGCCGCGTGGGACTGTTCCGGAACTAAAATCACTCTGCTGCAGGAAGCCAAGGCGTTCAAGACCTACCTCAACGACAGCCCTGAGCAGTTCACTGAAATGGAAACCCAGATTGTCCGCGGGTTTGAGAAAGCGATACTTACCGGCTTCAGCTCCGTGATGATCTCAATGGGCGAGCTTAGTTCGTTTTACCGGGTCTTCGTGGATCCGGTCACCCGCGCCATGTTCAGTACCACCGGTGAGGACTACCAGTACATGACTGACGCGCAGAAGGCCGGGGCAACCAGTGAGGAAGCCGCCTACCTGCTGGCGGCTGAGCCTTACATGTACCGGGACGAGCTGCACGAGCTTGAGGTGTGGGCCGGCCTGCGTGACAGCATCAGAGAGGAGACGCACAGTGAGTGACATCGTGAACACCCCCGCAGATGAGCCTGCTGTAAAGACGGAAAACGCGCCGCGCCAGCGTGTCCGGCGTGAACATCTGCTGATGCTTGCCGGCAGCGTGCTGCTGCTGGCCACCGGTGCGGGCATCAGCCAGCTGATTGCCACACATACCCAGCGTGACGCGGTGGTGTTTGACATGCGGGGCACCATTGACGCGTTCAAACAGCAGTCGGCGCGGCGTGAACTGGACGAGAACAGCGCCCGTGCGCTCACGCAGCGCTTCAGTCAGGCGCTGGACGGCAGCCTGAAGGCGTGGCAACAGGACCATAACGCGCTGGTGCTGACCGCCGGCGCGGTGGTGTCCCCGGTGCAGGACATCACGCCGGTGATTCAGGCCGATATTGCCCGCCGTATGCAGGAGGCGCCATGAACCGCCGGCTGGCCGTCGTTCTGCTGACGGGCGCCCTTAGCCTGCCGGCAGGCGCAAAAGAGCTCGGCACCACCGGCCACCTGTTCCCCATCGCCGAACCTGACCTGCTGACCTTTATCGGTCAGCGGCTGCAGGGCATGAAGGACAGCGGCGAGATGGACCGGCTGCAGGCTGAGGCGGAGGCGCGGGTGAAGGCCCACGCCGTGCGCCCGGCACCGGTGGCCGGACTCACGCCTGCAAAAACGGACCGCAGCTGGCGCTATGACCCGACGTTTACGGTCCGCGAGACCATCCGGGATATGCGCGGCAACGTCATTGCCCGGGCCGGTGACCAGGTGAACCCGCTGGATAAAATCCCGTACAGCGAGACGCTTTACTTCGTCGACGGCGACAATAAAACGCAGATGGCGTGGGTAAAGCAGCAGCTGGCCGGGCAGCAGAACTTTAAGGTCATACTGGTCAGCGGCAACATCCACGACAGCAGCATCGCGCTGGACGAGCCGGTGTACTTTGACCAGTACGGCACCCTGACAACAAAATTTGGCCTTGAGCACACGCCCGTGCGCATCACGCGTGACGACAGCTGGCTGAAGGTGCAGGAGGTGGCGCTGAAATGATCCACGCTAAAAGTCCCGCAAAGATCAAACGCTATTCCGCCATTACCCGCATCGATGAGGCTGAAAAAGCGCATCTGCGGGTGATGGCACGGGAGCATCCGCTGTATTCCGAATCCATTATTATCCGGGCCGCGCTGCAGTCCTTTCTGGCGCTGGGGTACGAGCTGCGCGGGGACATTATCCTGGCTTCACTCAATGAAAGCGACGTGGGGGAGGTGATGCGCCGCGGCGGGATAATGAAGGATAACCGGCCCGTTTCCCGCGATTAATACCCTGTCCCTGTCCCTGACCCTGCCTGCGGGAGCGGGCTGTTCGTTCCTCGCCTCTGCTGCGGTACGCCTCAGCCTGCTCCCGCAGGCAGGCCTGATTAACGTCTGACTCCGGCAGTTCCTGCCGTCACGATGGAAACTCACCTTTATGACACACCCTGCTGAAATACCGGCTCAGCCGGTCGTACGCGATCGCTGGGGCGGCTGGACGCACCCGGCATTTTTTGAACCGGCCCGCGGCGAGTTTGAAGCGCCCGGCGAATTTACCGCGTGGCTTGCAGAGCATCACCTCGTCTCTGCCACCACCTGGATGGAAAATGAGGTGGATGAATGGCAGATGGCGCGTTTCCGGCAGACCGGCAGCTGCAGCGACTGGTCACCTTCCCGCCCGCCGGGTGACGACTGGTTTACCGGCAGCATCCACGACACGGAGGACGGGCCGGTCTGCATCTGGCTGCGTCCCTGCCGGGATAAGGATGCCGCATGAGACCGTACCTGTTTGTCGTGGCGCTGCTGCTCAGCGTCTTCATCACCCGTCCGGCAGCGGCGGCAACCACCAATGCCGGCGACGGGCGCTGGGTGAACCCCATCAGCGACGTCTGCTGGAAGTGCCTGTTTCCGATGTCGCTCGGCAGCATTCAGCTGGCCTCGGGCGGCCATCCGGACACGCCAAACCCGGCCTCGCCCATCCAGCTGTGCCCCTACGGCATCTTTTACCGCCTGGGGCTCGCCATCGGTTTCTGGGAGCCGCTGGCGCTGACCGACGTCACGCGCGAGCCGGGCGTCATGGTCAATATGGGCGGGTTTAAAATCGACCTTGGCCGTACCGGGACGGGGCGGGGCGGGCAGAGTGATTCCCCGTCGCCCGGCAGCTTCTACCACGTTCACTGGTACAAGTACCCGCTGATTTACTGGCTTAACATCATCACCAGCACCGGCTGCATGCAGACCGGGGACATGGATATCGCCTACCTCTCTGAGGTGGATCCGCTCTGGAACGACAGCACGCTGGCCATGATCCTGAACCCGGAGGTCGCGCTGTTCAGCAACCTGCTGGCGCAGGGCGCCTGTGCGGCCGACTCGATTGCCTCCACGGCGGGCGTGCCGCTCGATCCGCTGTTCTGGTGCGCCGGCGCGCAGGGGTCGATGTACCCGTTTACCGGCTTTACCAGCAACGAGTTTTCCCCGCTGGAGGCCTCGCTGCTGGTCAGCGAACGGATGGCCTTCAAGCTGCACCGGGAGGGGCTGGTGATGGAGACGGTGGGGGCGGACCTTGCGGTGTGCTACGAATATCCGTCCCCGATCATCCCGAAATCCCGCTGGCGCTATCAGATGGTCAACATGTACCCCGAGCCGGGTGACTGTCACCCGTTCGGCACCACCACGCAGCTCTGGGGTTCGGTGCACAACACCCCGGCCTCAAAGAAAAACTTCGGCTACCTCATGTGGCGAAAACGCAACTGCGTTTACCTGTAAGGACTCACCATGAAATGCACTCCGATCACGGCGCTGATGCTCAGCGCCGTGCTGCTGTCCGCCGCAGGCCCGCAGGCGGCGCAGCAGCCCACCGTATCCGGTAACGATATGGCATACATGAAACAGCAGCAGCGCGACCTTGAGGTGTTCAAAAGTCAGCTGCAGGGCATGAATATCACCCTGCCGGATGCGCAGCAGGGACGCGTGTCGCAGTTGCAGAATGAAATCGCCGCCGCCCAGTCAGAGCAGAACAGCGCCAGTCGCAGCACCCCGCGGGCGGTGTACTTCGTCAGCCTGGGCATCCCGGAAGAGGGGCTGCTGCCAATGCTTGCGGACGCGCGACGGTTCGGTGTCCCGGCGACGCTCCGCGGCCTGCTGGACAACGACTTTCGTAAAACCGCCTCGGTGATGTTTGAACTGTCGAAAAAGGACAAGCAGGTGGGGGTACAGATTGACCCGACGCTGTACCAGCAGTACGGCATCAAAGCCGTGCCGGCACTGGTGGTGACCTGCGGAACGAAGTTCGACGTGCTCTATGGCAGCCTGCCGGTGAAGCAGGCGCTGGAAGAGGTGAGGCAGCGCGGTGACTGTGGCAAAACTGCAGCGCAGCTGCTGCAGGACGGGGAGTCGGGGAAATGAAACGCCTCTTTATTTTCTCCATTCTGCTGCTGTGTGCAGCGGGCGCACGGGCCGGTGCGGTGAGCGATGCTTACAATGACGGGGCCGGATACGGGAAAAGCAACGCCGGGCAGGGCACGGCCGCCACAAAAGGGACCGACCCGGCGTCGGTCATTCCAGGTTACACCGCCAGTCCCTCACAGAGCGGGTATTACGGCGGCGTGCAGGGCGGCGACGGCGGCATCAGCGACAAAGGGCAGACCGAACTCGGGCAGAGCGAGGCCGGGCAGGCCATCACCGATTCCTCAACGAAAAACCCGGCGGTCACCATCGACCCCAACGCGGACTTCATCCAGAACGGCAAGACCGCCGAGGCGAACGCCGGAACCGTAATGGACGGGACCAGCAGCCAGTGCACCACGAAGGTGGTGTCCAAAAGCGTGTTTGAGAACTATTCCTGCGACCGTGACGTGAATCAGGTTCAGACCTGCGCCCGCACGGGCAGCATCCAGGTCACCGGGTCGAAAGAAACGTACGCCACGCAGCTGGTGATGAACGCCGGCAGCTCAACCGCCGTTCTCCTGGATAACTACTGGATACGCTATGACTTCACGGTGCCTGATGACGGCACCCTGACCAGCGGGACCTTTTCCTTCACGTTACCCTCCCAGCCCGGCTACAAAGGTGATTCACGCCTTAACTACAGCATCTCAGCGCTCGGGACGTCCGTCACCACCAACGTGAACAAATCGGGGAGCTTTGATATCGCCGCGCAGCACGTCAGCAAAGGGCAGGTCGTCTCCTTACTTATCCGTTACAACACCGACGGACACTATGATTCGGCGCGTGACGGGATGGTTACCGCGCTGAACAACGGTGGATATGTCATCACCGTCACCCTGCCGATGACCGCCGAACGCGACACCACCTCGTCTCAGGTGGTCTGGTCGGAGAGCTGTGCTTTCGACAAGTCAAAAGCGACGGCCGGGGCCGGTAGTTCCTGCATCGATCCGGGCGGAAACCGCAGCGTCAGCCAGAACGGCCAGACTTACACGCAGCACAGCGACTGCTGGCAGTACTCGGACGCGTACATCGTACCGGTGGCCTCGACCGGCAACTGCGCCCAGCTTATGGCCAACAAGAACTGTACGGTGTCCGCGCGCGCGTGCACCGCGTCAGAGGGCAGTTCCTGCCTGCACGAGCAGGACACGTACCAGTGCCAGACCACCTACACCTCCAGCGGGCTTCTGTGTGCCGGTAACTACTTCTGCCAGACCGGCGACTGCAGCGACACCACCGGTGCGGGTGACGGCGGGTTCGACACCGCGGTGGCCAGGCTTGCCGGGCTCGCCTCCGCCGGTGATGACGTGAAGAATGGCGACCAGATAACGGTGAAGGCCTTTACCGGACAGGCGATGTCGTGCCGTAAGGCGATGGCGGGCTTTTCCAACTGCTGCGTGGACACCGGCTGGGGCAACAGCTCGGGGCTGGCCAACTGCAACAGCGAGGAGATGGCCATCGGCAAGGCGAAGGCGAAGAAGGTGACGGTGCTGGTCGGCGAGGCCTGCGCACGGGCGGTGCTCGGCGTCTGCGTACAGAAAAAGCAGGCGTACTGCGTGTTCGGCGGGAAGCTCGCCCGCATCATTCAGGAGCAGGGCCGTCGTGACCAGCTGCACGTCAGCTTTGGCAGCGGCGATTCGCCCAACTGTCGGGGTATTACCGTCCCGGAGCTGCAGGCCATCAACTTCGACCTCATTAACTTCCAGGACTTCTACACCGACCTGATGACCAACCAGAAAATTCCTGACTCCGCCACCATGGTGAAGCAGGCGAAAGACCGCATCGCCGCACAGGTCAACGCACAGACCGGAGGGAAATGATGAGAGCACTGTTACTGGCCGCCCTGATGGCGTGTGCGCTGCCGGCGTTTGCGGACGGGGCGCCGCCGCCGGATGAGGTGGTCACCCCGGCGGAGCCGTTCACCGGCTGGCACTGGTATAACGAGCCAAAGAAAAAACCGGAACCGCCCGCGCCGAAGCCCCGGCCCGCACAGCAGGTGCCGGACTTCAGCCGGCTGTCGCCCGGCGAGCAGGCCGACGTGCTGAAGGGCTACACGAAGGAGGCCCTGAACAACGCCATCCTGCATCCGTCGGCGGAGAATACGGCAACGTTCCTGCGCTGGCAGAAGTTCTGGACCGACCGGGCTTCGATGTTCAGCCAGTCGTTCGCGGTGGCGCAGCTGCATCACCCGGACCTCGATTACAACCTGGAGCACCCGCACTACAACAGCACCGCGCCGCTGCAGCAGGC
This sequence comes from Calliopum simillimum, assembly GCA_951812925.1. Taxonomy (NCBI): domain Eukaryota; kingdom Metazoa; phylum Arthropoda; class Insecta; order Diptera; family Lauxaniidae; genus Calliopum; species Calliopum simillimum. The sequence goes on along the minus strand of CATOTO010000198.1, from coordinate 94,917 downwards.
CCGTGACCAGGCGGACCAGGCGCAGGCCATCGCACAGCTCGCCGGGCGGTACGGGCTGGTGTACTTCTACCGCGGCGGCGACCCGATAGACGCGCAGATGGCGGGCGTGGTGGCGGACTTCGCCCGCACGCGACGCATTGCGCTTATCCCGGTCAGCATGGACGGTCAGGTTTCACCGCAGGTGCCGGACAGTCGGCCTGACGGCGGGCAGAGCGCGCGGATGGGCATCAGCCACTACCCGGCGCTGTTCCTGGTTGACCCGGGTTCAAAAGACTACCGCCCGCTGGCCTACGGCTTTATGACGCAGGACGACCTGGCGAAGCGGTTCCTCAACGTGGCTACCGGCTTTAAGCCGAACTTTTAAGGAGTCAGGCATGAAATCATTACGTCATGACCGCAGGGAACGGCTGCGCTATACCGGCCGCTGGCTGCGTACGGTGCTGCTGCAGACCTTTGTGACCGGTCCGGCCCTGTTTTTCTTTGTGCTGGCCGTGATGGTCGCGCGCGGTAATGCCGGGAGCTCGTTGCTGCAAGCCGCAGAATCACTACTTCGTGATGCGCCGGCTGGCATGGTTATGCACTGCGCCCCGGCAACAACGGGCGGGGAGGGCAGTCCGTCGCCTGTCCGGCCGGCACCCTGCGTGAGAGAGGCCGGAAGCCGTGACGCCTGGGTGGCAGAGATCAACGACACGCTGGCCACGGTGTATACGTTTGCGGCGGGTATCAGTTTGCTGATTGCGCTGGTTTTCACGGCCCCGCCCGTTTTTCGCCGTCAGCCGCACAGGAAGACCTATGACCAGTAACCGCATCTCACCCCGCCTTTCGGGAGGAAAAGTCATGAAGCTGAAAATGCTCATTCCGCTGCTGCTGATGCTGGCACCGCTGGCCGGGCAGGCTTCGGTGGCCGACGATATTGCGGCGCTGGAGAAGGCCAAGACCAGCACGGGCTGGGCACCGGCACTGCCGGCGCTCGGCTTACCGCAGGGCCGTGCCGGGCGGGCCCCGCAGATGATGACGCTGACCGACGGGCGCACGGTTAACCTCAGCGACTACGCCATCGTGGTATTCATGCAGCGCGGCTGTCAGTACAGCGCGAAGTTTGATCCGGTGCTGAAGGCGTGGGCCGAACAGACGGGGATAAAGGTGTATCCGTACACGCTCGACGGCTACGGCGACAACGCGTTTCCGGTGGCGCTTATTCCGCGCAAGGCCGGTGCGAATGAGCCGATTGCCGGGGAGATCCTGACCTTCTTCGGTAACGGGCTGCCCATCGCCACGCCCACCACCTTTGTGGTTAACGTCAACACCAACACGGCTTACCCGCTTTATCAGGGGGTGACCGACGCCGGCACGATAGGCCAGCGGCTGGCACAGATGATTGAAGCAGACATTGACCACCTGGCGCCCGATGCGCTGGGCCCGGTTCCGACCAGTCAGGCGCTCACGGCCCAGTAACCTCACGGATAATCCTCATGTACGAAACACCTCTTACGCTCTCGCGCACCGAGACGACGCTGCTGCTCGTCTGCGTCTCGCTGCTGGCCGCCGCCGGGCTGTATGCCTGGCTGGTCTGCGAAACCTTCAGCGCCGGGATTTTACCGTCACCCGCCGGGTCCGGCGATGTGCTGATGAACGGCCTGCGGGACTTCCCGCTGATTTTTCTTCTGTCGCTGGCAGGCGGGGTTGCCTGCGGTGCGCTGGTCAGCATCACGCTGCGGCGTCAGGGGTTCATGGCAGACAGGAGCTATTCGTGAAAACTGAGTCAGACGTACCCGAAAAAGAAAATACCATGACGCTGCAGGTTAAGCTGGCCATTGCCGGTGCAGCAATCTGGGCCATTACCACGGGCTGGTTATTTCAGTTCTCTCCGGTCGCTGAGCCGCCGCTGCCTCCACCGCAGGTTCACCGCTTTATGATGGATCTCAGAATGTTCAGTCTTCCTGGCTGGATACTGACGTTGATCCCCGTCTGGTCACTCTGGCTGCATTATAAGGTTAACGGGAAACTTCCCCCCCTGAATGGCTGGCTGCGGCGCTATGGTTTTATCGTCGCAGTCAGCCTGGGCATCGCATTCTGGAATTTCAACCAGCGTTATTGTCCTGATGCTGTGGCTCAGGGTGACTTCTTTTTCTACTTATGGTCAGGGACCATATTGTCATTATTTTGTATATTGCGAACAACGAGATAATGCCGGGGTAGTAATATCCGGACTCTATGATGCCTGCGAAAAAGTCACTGAGAGAGATCCGGACATTCAAATTCCCTCACCGCATAATCGTTGTTATACCAGTGGTAAATAAGTAGCCGCAGCGTCGCAGCAGTCACCATAACTGCACGAATCACTAGCTCATTTCGTTTCAATCACAACGCCTTGCTTGCTTAAAACCAGCAGAAGAATGCCATCCGGTATCCGCTTTAAGCGCGTGCCCGGCTTCCCGTCTGTTTAGTTGATTCAGCGCGAGTAAATGAAACACAAAACTTATCCTGTTACGGAGCATCTTCAGATGAAACTCAGGCAGTTCCTTCTTTCCGCCGCGACGGCACTGGTCATCAGCAGTCCCGCGCTGGCAGACGTGCAGGGCGACCTTAACGGCTTTTTCGGCAGCCTGGGCTATGACGGCAACGTCTCCAAAGCGCAGGCGTGGCAGGGGCAGGCGGCCGGCTACATGACCGGCGGCTCGGTTTACCTGCGTAATCCGGTGAAGCAGGTCCAGCTTATCTCGATGCAGGTGCCCTCGCTGAACGCCGGCTGTGGCGGTATCGATGCTTATCTCGGCTCGTTTTCCTTCATCAACGGTGCCGAACTGCAGCGGTTCGTGAAGCAGATAATGAGCAATGCCGCAGGCTATGCCTTTGACCTGGCGTTGCAGACGATGGTGCCGGAGCTCAAGCAGGCGAAAGACTTCCTGCAGAAGCTCGCCTCCGACGTCAACTCGGCCAACATGAGCTCGTGTCAGGCCGCGCAGGGCATCATCGGCGGCCTGTGGCCCGTCTCGCAGGTGTCGAACCAGAAAATCTGTCAGGACATTGCGGGCGAGAGCAACCTGTTCTCTGACTGGGCCGCGTCCCGTCAGGGCTGCACGGTGGGCGGGCAGGGTGACAGCGTGACCGGCCGCGCCGGTGACGACATGAAGGACCAGGTGCTGAAGAACAAGAACCTGGTGTGGGACGCGCTGGGACGCAACCACCTGTTCGACGGCAACCGGCAGCTCAAGGAGCTGGTGATGAGCATCGTTGGCTCCATCATCTTTAACAAGACCGGGGATGTCACCATTCTGACCCCGATGGTCGACAACCGCGACGTTATCACCGTGCTGATGCGCGGCGGTACGGCGAAGATTTACGGCTGTGATGACGCCGACCTGTGCCTCGGTCCCACGGTGACTAACGTCACGGTGAGCAGCGACAACGGCCTGGTGACGCTGGTGCGCACCATCATGCTGTCGATAAACCAGAAGCTGGGTGACGACACCGGCATGACCGACAGGGAAAAGGGCTTCATCAACACCACCTCGGTGCCGGTGCTCAAGTACCTGACCAACTCCCGCAGCATGGGCATGAGCCCGACCTACCTCATTCAGGTGGCGGACTTTATTGCCCAGGACCTGATGATCCAGTACCTGCAGGAGCTGGTGAAGCAGGCCGGGCAGTCGCTGGCCGGCAAGAACTTCCCGGAGCAGGCCGCGGGCGAGCTGCGTAACAACGTTGCGCAGGCGCAGTCGCTGCTGGCCCAGATGAAGCTGCAGTCGGCGGCGGACCAGAACGCGCTGGACGGCATCGACCGCAACATGCAGTACCTGCAGCAGCAGGTCTCCACCATCATCTCCACGTCCTATCAGGGCAACTACCGCTGGGGTAACGGCAATGACTGAGGTGTACACGATTTACGGCGGTGACATGTGGCGTCAGGTGTTTAACGGCGTCGTCACCATTCTCGGCTCGTCCACGTTTGACACCCTGCTGCGCATCGTGGGGCTGTTCGGCGTGCTGGGGGTGATGGTTTCCTTCATCAAATCACGCAATCCGATGGTGTTTATGCACTGGCTGGCGGTGTTCATGCTCATCACCTCGGTGATGCTGGTACCAAAGCGCAGCGTGCAGATTATTGATATCACCGACCCGGCGGCGGTGTACGAGGTGGACAACGTGCCGCTGGGGCTGGCGATGATTGCCGGGCTGTCGACCGGCTCCGGGTTCGGCGTCGCCCAGCTGTATGATTACGCGCTGTCGCGCCCGGATTCGCTGACCTACACGAAATCCGGCATGCTGTTCGGTTCGCAGATTGTGGCGCAGACGTCCGATTTTCGTACGCAGAACCCGCAGCTGGCGCAGATGCTGACCGATTACGTGGAGAACTGCGTTATCGGCGACATCCTGCTCAATAACAAGTACACCATCAGCCAGCTGCTCAACAGCACCGACCCGCTGGCGCTCATCACCGCTAACCCGAGCCCGCTGCGGGGGCTCTACCAGACCACCGGCAGCGGGCGTGAGTTCGTGACCTGCCAGCAGGCGGTGGTCACCATGAAGACGCTGATGAACGATGACGTGCGTATTGGCGGGGTGAGCTGGCATGATGCCGCGACGCGGCTGTTTGGCAGCAAGGTGAATGCGGATTCGCTGCTCAGCAACGCCATGGACGAGAGCTACGGCTTCTTCTACAAGGGTGGTCTCAGCGCCTCGCAGATTATGCGTAATAACGTCACCAACGCCGCGGTGCGCGACGGCTGGAAGGGCTTTGCAGCACGGTCTTCCGACACGGCAAACCTGGTGAACCTTGCCACCGAATCGAGCATGACCAAGCAGCGGCTGAGCTGGGCGGCCGGTGGGGCGATTGCCGCGCGAACCCTGCCGCTGTTCCAGTCGATGATGATGCTTATCCTGATTGGCCTGTTCCCGCTGGTGATTGCCCTGGCGCTGACCAGCCACAGCATCTTCGGGCTCAACACCCTGAAGCTGTATGCGGGCGGGTTCCTGTATTTCCAGATGTGGCCGGTCATGTTCGCCATTCTGAACTCGCTGGCCAATTTTTACCTGCAGTCGAAAACCGGTTCCACGGCGCTGGTGCTGGCCAACGCGGACCGGGTGGCGCTGCAGCACTCGGACGTGGCCAACATCGCGGGCTATCTCAGCATGTCCATCCCGGTGCTGTCGTTCTTCCTGACCAAGGGTGCGGCGTCGGTGGCCTCGCAGGCGGTGGGCGGGGTGATGAGCTCGGCGGCCTTCGCGGCCGGCGGCCAGGCCTCCACCACGGCGGACGGTAACTGGTCCTTCAACAACATGTCGACCGATAACGTCAACGCCAACAAGTTTGACACCAACATGCTGCAGCGGTCGGGTTCGCAGGGCTTCCAGACCGGGAACGGGGCGATGCACACGCAGACGGCGGACGGGCATAACGTATATGACACCAGCGGGGCCATATCGAACCTGCCGGTGAACATGCGGCTGAGTTCACTGGCCAGCAGCGGATTCTCGGAGCAGTCGCGGCAGGCGCAGCAGGAAGCGCAGACGGCGATGGACGGCTACAACCACAGCGTGACCAGCGGCTTCCAGCAGATGACCCAGCTCAGCAGCCAGCACGGCAACAGCGATTCGGTCACGCAGGGCAGCGACAGCAGCATTGCCAGCAACGCTTCCCGCGGTGCCAGTCAGATGCAGTCCGCCGTGGAGAGCTACGCGAAGTCGCACAACGTTTCTGAACAGCAGGCGTATAACCAGCTGATGGATATCAGCAACCAGGGCAGCGTCGGTGCGGGCCTGAAGGGGTATGCGAAGTTTGACTCGGGTGACCAGCTGGCCGGCAAGCTTGGCAAGTGGGCGACAGGCCTGAGCGCGGGCGGTGAGGCAAACGTCAGCACCGACTGGCGGCACGCGTCCGGCAGCTCGCACGGCACGCAGGACAGCCATGCGGAAGGGCGTGATTACCGTCAGGACCAGAACAGCCAGGCCGTGCGCGACTTCCGTCAGGGAATGGATATGGTGACATCGACGCGTCAGAGCGAGTCCGGCAGCCATACCGACAACCAGTCGAATTCGCAGGTCGAGCAGTTTGCGGCCACCCTGAACGATGCGAAAAGTCAGTACCACCAGTATACTGACAGCAGCACGCGCAGCCAGGAGTTCAGCCGGATGGCCACGCTGGCGCAGAACCAGAGCGCCAGCCTGGACGCGAACTACAATCAGGAGTTTGTGGACTGGAGTACGGCGAAGTACGGCAGCGACGCGCAGAACGTGCTGACCAACGTGAACACGGCGCGCGAAGCGGCCACCGAGTTTATGAAGGAGCGTCTGGAGCCGGAAATCCTGCAGAACTACGGCGCGCGCACGGAGCAGACCGCCGCGCAGCCGCTGACGGCCTCGTCATCGCTGCCGGATGTGCAGGAAGCATCACGGGGTAACGTATCAGCCGGACCTGAACCGGGCGAAAATGCACCGGCAGGTGAAGCACATCAGACCGGATCAGGCAGACGGGAGCATGTCTCCGGAGGAGGACAGCGTGACGTGACGCTGCACAACCGGGAGCATAATCTGAGTGCCCACGCATCGCCACCGTCTGAGGCCATGACGGAAGATTACCGGTCCGGCGTGAACCGGCTGCAGGAACGGGCCGGGGCTGCCGGGATACCTGAAAACGTGGCGGAACGGGTGGCAGAACAAAGATCTGCCAGCGGGGAAACTATCAGGGAAAACGACGGTAAAATCGCCCAAAACAAAACCACTGTTCAGGCATCCAGTGATATACTCAGACATGAGCATCAGGGAGCGGTGAAGAGCCAGCAGATTGGTCGTACCGAAGAGGATTTAAAGCAGACAAAGCTGGTACTTGATCATTCAGAAACTAGTGAATTTGAGAAGAAGTTGGAAAAGTTAAGGGCAGAACAGAAGAAAGCTTCTTAATCTAATTTAAGGAAAGGCAGAATGAGTATTTTGACGGCAGCACAAGTTGAAGCGGATGTTAACTATTTAATTGATGGGCTGGAAGCAAATAAACGTTTAATTCCAGCATCATCTGCATTGCTAAAAAAAAGCTCAGTTATCCCACTCCTTACAATTTTTATGAGTGCTTTAAGTACCGTCGTCTTCTATGTAAGTTCTGAATGGAGTGAACTAAGCGTAGCTGATTTCTTCCATTTTTTTATGACCGAGGCATGGGTGGTCGTAGCTCCCGCAGCAATCATAGGGCTCTTCTTCATTCTGTTTACGTATAATAAACTGTTGATGTACTATTCTGTTCCGGAAGAAGTCCGGAAAAAGTCAGTCATCCTCATTCATCTTAAGAAAATAACTGTACGTATTGTTAAATTATTTATTGCCATGATGGTGTGTTCTGTCGTCTTAGCCGCGTTATCACCATGGTTTACATTTGCAATTCCTGCACTTTTATTAGTACTTATTTTCGCTGCCGGTTTTATCGTGGGTGCCGAAATAAATCGTTTTGGAACTGGCCTGGCGCTCGAAAAAATCAGCAAACTCATTAATAAGATTTAAGTTCTCCCGGCTCTCGCCGATAACCCTTCCGGCACTCTGACGGAAGGGTTTCTTTCTAAACCCCCATTAAAAACAGCGTGCCCGGGGCGCGCCTGTCCCGTTTTTTTCGTTTAACAAGGATACCTCAATGAAAAACCGCAATGCCTTCGTGGCGGCTTTGGTCGCCTCATGCCTCGTACTTTCCGGTTGCAGCGCGATGGGGACCGCCATCAAAAAACGAAACCTCGACGTCAAAACCCAGATGAGCCAGACCGTATGGCTTGAACCTTCAAACGAAAGGACCGTTTATCTTCAGGTGCGAAATACGTCGGACAAGGACATGAGCGACCTGCAGACGCTGCTTTCACAGGACCTGCGTGCCAAAGGCTATACGGTGACCTCCTCACCGGATGCGGCGTATTACTGGATCCAGGCCAACGTGCTGAAGGCTGAAAAAATGGACCTGCGTACGGCGCAGGGGCTGCTGGGCAGCGGTTATGAAGGTGCCGCGACAGGTGCAGCACTGGGGGCAGGTATCACCGCCTACAACAGCACGTCGGGCGGGGCCATTCTCGGTGTTGGCCTTGCAACCGGGCTGGCTGGCATGGCCGCCGATGCGCTGGTTGAGGATGTGAACTATACAATGGTGACCGATCTGCAGATTTCCGAGCGCAGCAAGGCGTCAGTGACCACCGACAGCGTGTCCGCACTGCGTCAGGGCAGTTCCGGCGTGAAGCTGCAGACCAGCAGTGAAGAGGGCAACCGCATCAAATACCAGACGCGCGTGGTATCAAATGCCAACAAGGTGAACCTCAAATTTGAAGAGGCGAAACCGGTCCTTGAAGCGCAGCTGGCCAAATCGGTGGCCGGTATTATGTAAGTCCCCGGTGGCGGCACTGGCTGCCGCTGCCATGCAAAGGTCCGGTAAGCAGGGCGCAGGTGCTGCATGAGACGCCCGTTCTCCTGACAACACGGTGCCTGTTCCCCGTTTACCGGTCCCGTCTCCCCCGGATTGCCTTCAGTACGTGCCACCCTTTACGCCGGTGTGGCCGTGCCCGCTTTAACTACTGTGATATGACGCCTCCTCACCCTGACGGTCCGTCAGGGCTGCGGCGGGCGTTGGGCGTTACTCCGTTTTTATTCTGACTGCTGACCGGGCCGGCACGCCCGCTTCCCCTTACTGATTATGACCGCCTCCCCATTGTACTTATCCATCATCTCAACACCCTGAAGGAAATCACTATGCTCACTCTCAACGGTGCGGTACGCACCATTATTCTCTGGTTTAGCCTGTTTTTCGCCTGGAGCGCTTACCTGTTATGGCAGTACGGACCGGAAATCGTGAAGGTCATCATGAGCGACAGCCATCTGTTTGCGTACGATCTCGGCCTGCGCATGATGCAACATGACCTGATGCCACCCGGCGTCATCACGGTTCTGCTGGTTCTTATTGTGCTGTCGGCCGGGGGCGTACTGGCGGCGCTGACGCTTGCCTGCTGGAATCTGTTGTTCTTTACCTGTGGGATCCCCCTGCTGGCAGGCCACTGGCTGTTGCGCCGCTCGGGATTCATCCGCACGCCCTCATCGCGCATCCTGAAATAGTCCCCGTGGCCCGAGCGGCCCTTCAGCCACCTTTTCCTTATGCTACAGCCTGCCCGATCTTTCCGGGCGGGCTTCGCCTGCGCGTTTGCCGGAGACTTCCATGAGTTTCACCCCTAAAAACCTTACACAGGGCGGTCAGATGACCGCCTACCGCCTGCGCATGTTCGTGCAGGTGAACCAGTGGATTTCTCACTGGATGGTGCTGCTTTTCCTGGTCGCCACGGGCGGGCTGTTCTGGGCCGTCACGCCGGATGACACGCTGCGCAACGGCTTCTGGTACTGGTCTGGCCGCCTGTTTTCCGGATTCCTGCCGCTGATGGACCGCAGCAGTCCGGCCACGTGGGATATCAGCTGGCACTGCGAGCCGGCAAAGCTCTGCACCACGAAGCTGACGCTGGCACAGCTGCTGGCCAGCGAGTGGATGCAGGTGCAGGGCGCGCAGCTGCTGCAGAACCTGAAGCTGTGTGCCGCCGGGTGCGGCACCGTCGCGCTCGCGCTTTTCTGCTACATCGCCTGGTACGTCGGTCGCATCGGTAAGAAGGAGAGTGAGGACGAGTATATCTCCGGCATGAAGCTCACCGACAGGCTGGACGACGTGAACCGCCAGCTGAAGAAGGCCGGCGAGAAGTCGGACCTGCAGATTGGCGGGCTGCACATGGTGAAGAACGCCGAGGTGATGAACTTCCTTATCCACGGCACCATCGGCGTGGGCAAGTCCACCCTTATCCGCTGGCTGCTGGACTACATCCGCCGGCGCGGTGACCGGGCCATCATTTATGACTCAGGCGGCACCTTCATCGAGACCCACTATGACGAGCGGCGGGACAAAATCCTCAACCCGCACGACAGCCGCTGCGAGAACTGGGTGCTGTGGCGGGAGTGCCCGGAGGTGGTCGATTACGAGAACCTTACCGCCGCGCTTATCCCGGTAGAAGGCGACTCGGATCCCTTCTGGGTCTCTTCGTCCCGCACCATCTTCAGCGACGCGGCGATGCAGTTTGCCGCCGCGCCCGATCGCAGCATCGAGACGTTCCTGAAAACGCTGCTGTCCATCGATCTCAAAAGCCTGCGCGAATTTCTGAAGAACACCCCGTCCGCCAACCTGGTGGAAGAGAAAATCGAGAAGACCGCCATTTCCATCCGTTCCGTGCTGACCAACTACGCCAAGTCTCTGCGCTATCTGCAGGGGCTGGACAGGAGCGGCAGGCCGGAGTTCAGCGTCCGGGAGTGGATGACCGGTGCACAGTATGACAACAGCTGGCTGTTCATCTCCACCACGGCCCGTCACCGCAAGGCGGTGCGCCCGCTGATTTCCATGTGGCTGTCGCTGGCCACGCTGCAGCTGCAGAGCATGGGCGAAAACAGCGAGCGGCGGGTGTGGGTTATTGGCGATGAAATCGCCGGCCTGCAGAAAATCCCCGAGCTGAACGAAACGCTGGCCGAAGGGCGCAAGTTCGGCGCCTGCTTTGTGCTGGGAATACAGAACATCCCGCAGCTGGTGAACATCTACGGCCGTGAGATGGCCAAGGCCATTTTCGACCTGCTGAACACCCGCGCCTACGGCCGCTCGCCGAGCGCCGAGGTGGCGAAGATGGTCGAGGATGAGCTCGGTCACCAGCGCCGGCGCGAGGCGCGCGAGCAGAACAGCTTCGGTCTGGACCAGATCCGCGACGGTATCTCCATCAGCAAGGACAAGGTCAACGAACCGGTGGTCGACTACGACCAGATAATGACGATGCCGAACCTGCGCTTTTACGTGCGGCTCCCCGGCGAATACCCGGTGGTGAAGCTGGCGCTGAAGTACCGCCGCCAGAAGAAGTATCACCCGGCGCTGCTCGAGCGGGATTTCCGCGACCGGCTGAGCCCGGAGCTGGAAAGCCTCATTAAGAACAACGAGAGCGCCGCCAGAACCGCCGGGCTGCGTTTCCCGACCGGCGATGAGCTGCTGGAAGGCTCCCCGGCTGCCGGGGCAGATACCCCGTCACCGGACCTTAAGAGCACGCCGGCGTCCGCCAAAAAAGCGGAGTCCGTGACGCCCCCCGCGCCGGTCAGACCTGCACCGGAGGCGGCTGAACCCGTCACGGTCGTGCCGGACAGTCCTCCGGTACTCCCGCTGCGGGAGGCGCATCGCCAGCCTGAACCGGCCCCTGAGGCGGTAACCGGTAGCGAAAAGCAGGCTGACACGCCGCTGCCGGCGAACGTCCGGGCCTTCACGCCCCGTTCCCGCACGGACACCCCGTTGCCGGCCAGCCCTGCACTTTCACCTGCGGTAACGGCTCCCGGCACAGCGCCTGCTGAAGGCCAGTCTGAGACGCCGGCGAAGGCCAGCCCGGCCCCCGTTCTTCCCGTCACCCCTGCGCCGGCCCTGCCGGCGATGAATGCCCCGCTCCGGGGACCGAGCGCGCTGGACATGCTGGCCCGTAAGTCCGCCCGTAAGCCGGTCAACGGGTCTGGTGAGGGGAATGACGATGATGCCCCCGTCGCTGAAGCACAGGGCGAGGCTCCTGAACTGCAGATGGCGGTGGAAACCGACGAGCGAGGAGAGCTCACGCTGCGCACGGCCGGTACCCGCAAGGCTTCCCCGGAGAGCCGGGAAGAGGCGTATGCGGAGCAGTACGGCCGCGCCGGGCGCCTGATGGCCGATGAAGAACAGAACATCCTGCGCCACCGTGACGACTACGAGACATATCAGGACATGAGCGACCACCATGAACCCGGAGGGTATGAACGATGATGACCGTCGCCCCGGTGGCGTCCGCTGCGGACGCCGCAGGCTATTACAGCAGCAAGGACAACTACTACTTTCTTGATGACCTGCAGAGCCAGTGGCTGGGCGAGGGCGCTCGTGAGCTCGGCCTTGAGGGGCCGGTGGATCTGGACGCGTTCACCGCCGTGCTGCACGGAAAGCTGCCGAACGGCGTGGAGCTCGGTAAGGAGGTTCAGGGAAACCACGTCCACCGTCCGGGGCATGACTTCACCTTTTCTGCCCCAAAAAGTATTTCCATGCTCATCCTCGCAGGCGGGGATAAACGCCTGCTTGAGGCGCATCACGAGGCGGTAAAGGAGACGCTGGCGGTGATGGAGCAGATGGTCAGCGCGCGCGACACTAAAGACGGCATCACCTCCATCGTACCCACCGGCAAAATGGTGGCCGCGCTGTTCACCCACGACACCTCGCGCAACCTGGATCCGCAAATTCACACCCATGCGGTGCTGGCCAACGTCACGGAGCTGGACGGCAAATGGAAGGCGCTGGCCACCGACTACGTGCACGGCGCTGGATTTATTGAAACGATGTACCGCCACCAGGTGAGCTTCGGCAAAATTTACCGCAACGCGCTTAAGGGGAAGGCCGAAGCGCTGGGGTTTGAAACGGAACTCACCGGCGGGAAACACGAGCTGTGGGAGGTGAAGGGATTCTCAGACGAGGTGCTGGACGCCTTTTCCTCCCGCCACCGCGAAATTCATGCGCGCGTCGGGGACGAGGCCTCGCTGAAAAGCCGGGACGTGGCGGCCCTGGACACGCGGCAGCGTAAGCAGGATATCAGCCGTTACGGTGAGGACACTGCAGCCGTGCCGGCCACGGAAGCGCGGGCACAGCCTGAAGCCGGGGTAAGCCGCGAAGGCGGCCCCGCCGGGCGCGCGGAGAAACACCCCGGACCTGCAAAGGAGACCCCCATCAGCAAGCCCGAAACGGCCGACGGGCGCTCCCGCCTGCAGGACCGCTGGCAGCGGCAGATGGATGACCTCGGGTTTGACCTGTCCGGGGTGATGAAGGAGGCGACGCTGCGTGCTGCTGAGCGGCCGTTACCGGGCGAAGAGCGTCCGCTGCCGCCTGACGCAATGATGGCGGTCCGCACCGCAATTTCGGTGCTGAGCGACAGCCGCACGCGCTTCACCTACGGTGACCTGCTGATGACTGCGCACGAGGCAGGCGAGGCGCAGCAGTCGGTGCCTCACCTGCGGCAGGCCATTGATCGTGCCATCAGTGAAAACCTGCTGGCACCACTCGATGGCGACAAGGGGGTGTTCACCTCGCACATCCACCTGCTGGACGAGCTCTCCGTGCAGGCGCTGGCCGCGGACATAGTGAAGGAGAACAGGGTGGTGAGCTTCCGTTCCCCTGAAAACGACGCGCCGGCACGGCTCAGGGGCGTGGAGTTTGCCCCGGTGGCCATCCTCAGCGCACCGGCATCGGTACAGCGCCTGCGTGAAACCACGGAGGAGTTAGTGACAATGTCACGCGAAAACGGCCGTGAAGTGAAGGTGCTGGCCAGCTCAGCAGAGCGCGGCATGAGCCTCGGGAAGTCCGCGCTGCTGAAGGACGACATTCTGTACCGCAGCCGCGTGCTGGAAAGCACGTTCAGCCTGTCACCCCAGAGCACGCTCATCGTGGAGGGGGCGGAAAAGCTCGGGCTGAAGGAGATGCTGGTGCTGGCCGGCGAGGCGCGCGAGAAGAACGCCCAGCTGCTGTTCCTTGACAGCGCGGGCCGTCAGTCAAATGCAAACGCATTATCGGTCCTGTCTTCGGCCGGCGTGGAGCGGCACGGACTGACCGAACCGGCCCCCGGACTGGAAGCCCGGGTGATCAGCATCGGCGACAAGCGGGACCGTTACCGGGCGCTGGCCGGACGTTACGCGGACCTGAGCGGACCGGACGCTACGGTGACCGCCAGCGTGGTGGGGGCCCGCGAACAGCAGCAGCTTACCGGCCTCATCCGTGACGCCCTGCAGAACGCCGGCAAGCTGGGTCGCGACGCCGTCAGTATAGAGGCCCGCACGCCGGTATTTATGACCGCGAAAGAGCGCAGGCTGCCGGCCAGCTGGCAGGCCGGAATGGTGCTCGAAGACAGGACGGAGAAAAACGAAACCCGGCACTACGTGATTGACCGGGTGCATGCGGAGACCCGCATGCTGTCGCTGGTTGACGGCGACGGCGTGCTGAGCCGGGTAAAGCTGGGTGAGCTGACCGGCGACTGGCGGGCCTTCACGGCGGAGAAAATCAGCGTGGCGCAGGGTGAACAGCTGTTTGCGCTGGCAGCGGACAAAACCGCCGGGCTGAAGGCGCGCGACCGGCTGACGGTCACTGCCGTTGAAAAAGACGGCCTGACGCTCACGCGCGCCGGGCAGGGAAAACCGCTGCGCGTGGCAACAGACCGGCCGCTGTACGTCACGCACGGCTACGTCAGCGCCCCCGGCAGCCGGGACAACGAACAGGGGACCGTTCTGGCGAGCCTCAACGCCCGTGACCTGTCGGCCAACATGATGAACGCGCTGGCGCAGTCCGGGCATGAGGCGGAAATCTTCACCGGCGAGGCGCTCAGCAGGGCGGAGGAGCGGCTTGGCCGCATGCGGACCACGCGCTCACCGCTGGAGCTGGTCCGTCAGGCCAGCGGAAAGGAGGAGACCGGCGAGGCGCTGACCACCCTGAACGCCGCCGTACGAACCGACGTGCAGAAAGCGGTATCCCGGGCCGTGGCACAGATGCGGGACGTCTCTTTCTCTGAGGTAAAGCTGCTTGACCAGGCCGTGAGCTTCACGGATGACGTGGGCGCCCTGCGCGGGGAGATTGCCCGTCTGGCAAAGGCCGGCGACCTGATGCCGGTGAAGGTGGGGGGCGAACCGCGCTACGTGGCGCGCGCCACCTGGGAGATGGAAAAGGTCATCATCGGCGAAATCACCGCCGGGAAGAACACCCAGATGCCCCTGATGCCGGAAGTCCCGCCATCGCTGCTGAGCGGCCTGACGGACGGGCAGAAGGGCGCCACCACCCTCATCCTGCAGAGTACCGACCGCTTCACCGCGGTACAGGGCTACGCGGGGGTGGGGAAAACCACGCAGTTTGCGGCGGTGAAGGCGGCCATCGATACCCTGCCGGAAGGTGAACGTCCGCTCATCATCGGCCTGGCGCCCACGCACCGGGCGGTGAAGGAGATGCGCGACGCCGGCATCGATGCGCAGACGCTGAAGTCCTTCGTGATGGACTGGCAGCAGCGCAGCGCCGCCGGCGAGAGCGTGCGCTACGACAAAACGCTGTTTCTGATTGATGAGTCATCGATGCTGGGTAACCAGGACACGGCAGCGGCCTACCGCGCGATTGCGGCCGGCGACGGGCGTGCCGTCCCGGTGGGGGACGTGGCCCAGCTGGAGTCGCCCGAGAGCGGCGCGCCGTTCCGGCTGATGCAGGAGCGCAGCCCGATAGACGTGGCGGTGATGAAGGAGATCGTGCGCCAGCGCGATGCGAACCTGAAGTCGGCGGTTTACAGCGTTATCGAAAATAAAGCCGGGGCGGCGCTGGAGAAAATTGAGCAGGTGTCGCCGTTAACCGTGCCGCGCAGGGCGGGGGCGGTGCCGCCGTCCCGCTCGGTGGTGGAAACGCAGGATCCGGTCGCCTTCATCGTGGCCGACTATATGAGCCGCACCGACGCGGCACGGGAGGAGACGATGATACTGGTGCAGCTTCATGCCGACCGGCGGGCCATCAACAGCGGGATCCACAACGCGATGGTGGCCACAAAAGAGCTGGGCGATAAGGCGGTGACGGTGCCGGTACTGGACAGGGTGACCGGCGGCCGGCACGACTTTAACCGTATTCAGGACTGGAAGACGGGGCAGATGGTGCTGGCAAACGAACGCTACCTGAACGTGACCGGCGTCGACCGCGGCACCGGCCGGGTGCTGCTGCGCGATGAGAACGGCCGTATGCAGTACTACTCGCCGGCGGAGCTGAACGCCACGGAAATCGAGGTCTTCGAAAAGCGGAACATCGAGCTGCGTGAGGGCGACAGCGTGCGCCTGAACAAAACGCAGAAGCGGGCCGGTCACGCGGCGCACGAGCAGTACCGGGTGGAGGCGCTTCGCGACAACGGTGAAATCGTGCTCAGGAACCGGGTTGGCGTGAAGGTTATCGACCCGGCCGCGGTGACCGCCGACCGTCACGTTGACTATGCGTGGGCGGTCACGGGCTACGGCGGGCAGGGCGCCAGCGCCGCCTATGACATCGTGCTGGAGGGAACAGAGGGCGCGCGTGAGCGCATGAGCGGCATGCGGGCCTTCTATATTAACGTCTCGCGGGCCCGGGACCACGTGCAGGTGGTGACCGACGGCCTGGATAAGTGGGTGGCCACGCTGCGCGAGAAGGACACCGGCCCGGCCACGGCACACGACGCACTGACGCCGGAACCGGCGCGGGCGCAGGCCCGCAGCATCTGGGCAATGGGGCAGGCTGTCTCTAAAACCGCCATCGGGCGGGCCTTTCTGCGGGAGCAGGGGCTTAAGGACAGCCCGGTGACGGCACGCGTCATTCCGCCCACGCATAAGTACCCTGTGCCGCACCTGACGCTGCCTGCATATGACGGTAACGGTAAATCTGCCGGGCTCACCCTCATTCCGCTGCAGCCGGATACCGGGCGGATAAAGGCCGGGGAGGTGCGCCAGCTGGTGACTAACGGGGCGCAGGCCGCCATCCTGCAGAAGAGCCGCAGCGGGCAAACGCTGATTGTCAGCGATCTGACGCAGGGGCTGGCGGCCGCCCGGGACAACCCGGCCTCGGGCGTGCTGCTGCTGACCGGACGGCATGCCCCTTCCGCGCAGCTGCTGAAGGTGGCCGGCGGGCTGCCCGACCGCGCGACGCGTCCGGACGCCACGCTGCTGCGGCTGG
Organism: Calliopum simillimum; assembly: GCA_951812925.1. NCBI lineage: Eukaryota > Metazoa > Arthropoda > Insecta > Diptera > Lauxaniidae > Calliopum > Calliopum simillimum. The sequence goes on along the minus strand of CATOTO010000198.1, from coordinate 78,185 downwards.
TGCAGTCGGAGCTGCAGGCGGTACTGCGCGACCTGCCGCCGGATGCTCCGGTACCTGACGAGCGGACGGCACTGCGGGCGGCTCTGGAGGCCGTTGAGAAGGCGCAGCTGGCTCAGGAGATCCGTATGCCACCAGAAACGCTCGCGCAGCAGACCGGAACCAGCCTGCCGGACGTTACACGCGAGCTGGCCAGCCGGATAGAGGAAAGGATGAAGCAGCAGATACCGCCACTGCCGGGTGAGAAAGTCCCGGACTATGCTTCACTGGTGCGTGACGCGTCGGCCGCGCTGGCCGGCAGTGACGCATTGCCGGGCGGTGCGGTGCGGGCGGTACTGAGCGCGCTGTCAGGCTCCGGACTGTCGGCGGATATGCGCCTTAGCGGCGATGTGACGCAGGGTGGCGGCGTACCGGCCTCCGTGCTGAAGCAGGTGCACGAGGAGCAGGCGCGGGGCAGGACGCAAGCCGGTCCGGAACAGCCCGCCGTTTCTGGGAAAGCCCTGGCCGGCGCGGTGCGGGAGCTCGACAGGCAGCACGCTCCTGAGCTGCCGCCAGCGCCACGCGGGCAGGAAATGGAACATAAGGAACTAAATCATGAGCCGCAGCGTCATATCCAGAAGGAACGTTAACCTGCTGAGCATAAAGAGAAAGATGACACGAGAAGAATGGCTGTACCGGCTGCGCCGGTGTACGTCACCGGACACGCTGGAGAAAGTGGCCGAGCACCAGAACTACACCCTGACCGGGGACGAGCTGTACCGCTTTAACGCCGCCGCCGACCACCGGCGGGCCGAGCTGGTTTCCGGTCGTCTTTACGACAAAATCCCCAAATCACTGTGGCGCCACGTGCGCTGAGGACATCCCTTTGAAACACACCTTTATGAAAGCGGCCATGACGGCCGCGCTGCTGTGCTGCCTGTCGTCTGCGGGTGCGGCACAGCCCGCCGGGACTTTCACCCCTGAGCAGCAGGCTCAGATTGGCCGGATTGCCGGTGATTATCTGCTGGCACACCCGGAGATTTTACTGCAGGTGAGCCAGAAGCTGCAGGCGCAGCAGGCAGAGCGTCAGTCGCTGGCCATGCGCGCGGCCGCGGTGAAGCTGCTGGGCCCGCTGACCACTGACCCGGACGTGCCGGCGGTGGGTCCCGCCGGTGCGCGGGTGGCGGTGATTGAGTTCTTTGATTACCAGTGCGTGTATTGCAGCAAGATGGCGCCTGTGGTGGAGCAGGTGATGAAGGCCCGGCCGGACGTGAAGTATATCTTCAAAGACTGGCCCATCTTTGCCGGCAAGTGGGAGACCTCCCGGACGGCCGCGGAGCGTGGTCTGCAGGTCTGGAAGCAAAAAGGGCCATCGGCGTATATGACCTACCACAACGGGATATATGCCACGGGGCACGATGAGGGACAGCTGACGCAGGCGGATATTGACCGGGTGAGCGCCTCCGCCGGCTTTGACCCGAAAGCCCCTGCGGATATCTCTGCGGAGGCGGTGACCGGCCGCAATGACGGGCTGGCGCAGGCTGCCGGACTGACCGGCACGCCGGGCTTCATCATCATGCCGCTGAGCGGTGCCACCACGGAGAACACCACCGTCCTCGGCGGTGCCGTACCGGCAGAGCAGCTGCAGGCTGCCATAGCCCGTGCCGGGAACTAATCCTGGCCCCCCTGGCAAGGTGCCCTGCAAGGTGAGAAATGGCGGAGGTGACGATTACCTCCTGCCGTACATAAACCTGACTTTAATACCTGACCGGAGATATCACCATGCTGAAACTGACGTTTGTGCCCCCTTCCTGCGCCAATACCCTCTTTAAACAACGGCTGGCGGATGTATTTATTGTTACCGGTGTTTCACTGTTCGTGGCCGCTGCCGTGATCGTAAGCGTCACATAAAACCGTGTTGACAACCAAACAGCATGGCTATGCTTAATTCTCTGTTGGAGTTTATGCTGGACTGAGAAGGCTTTGATACATGAACTCCATAGCCGAATTTTGTACATGTAACAGATAGTCTTTGGCTTCTTTTACACGACAGCGTTCGTCCAGCATTGCTTCGGATGAAACCTCTTGTCCACGAGTTACAGGAGGGCAGGGTATAAACACAGTATCGGCATAGCAGGTCGACAGTAATTGTCTGTCAACCTGATACCTCTCCAGTTTACTTCTAAGTTCAGTGGTAACAAGGGCTGGCCAGCAGTCAGTAATGATCACGTCCGCACTTCCTATGAAATATTTATCATGAGTAGTATGGAAGTTTTTAATTCTGCCACTATGAGCAATCAGTAACTCTGGCGGGGCTATCTGGGTAACCGTTATAGGCAATACAGATGCAGCTTCGATCCATGAACGTAATATGTTTGCATCAGGCCCGAGAACGACAACGTGGATATTGTTCCACCCTCCCTTTAAATGCCTTATGTATGTCAAATCCCCCAGAATCTCACAGGGATGATTACTGTGAGTTCGCAGGTTTATGACTGGCATTTTGGTTGCTGCAGAAAATTGTTCAAGCTTATCCAGAGAAGGTGTCCGGATGGCAATAATATCAAACCAGTTTTCAAGGAAGGACGCCAAATCCTCCACAGACTCACTACCTTCAAGTCTGGCATTCAGATGGGTGACATGTGCGCCCATGGCGGAACCTCCAAGACTAATCGCTGCCGGATTACGCCAGCCCGGTAACTCCTCAATTAATCCCACTCTTGCATGGCAAAGCGTTTCAGGCATTTGTCGGCTCTGCCAGCAAGAAGATAGTTCGATAGCTCTTATGGATACTTTTTCTATGGTATCTGTATCCATCGCATCGATCCTAATCAGACTGGCTGGATTCATCTCTTGTCCTTTTCTGTTAAGAGCAAACATTATATATCTTAACCTCTTGCCCTTTTCTAGTCAGAAGTCACTCCGGCATTCCACGGAAGCAGATCGCGCAGTCGGTTTACAGGCCAGTCCTGGATATGAGCCAGGACATGACGCAGCCATACTTCCGGGTCCACGCCGTTGAGCCGGAAGGTGCCGATAAGGGAGTAAAGGATTGCAGCGCGCTCACCACCTGCATCTGAACCAGCAAACAGCCAGTTTTTCCGGCCAAGGGCAACACCACGCAGGGCATTCTCAGCTATGTTGTTATCTATTTCAGCCCAGCCGTTGCCGCAGTACAGGTTGAGTGCATCCCACTGCTTCAGCAGGTATGCGAACGCCTTCACGGTATCCGAGTGTCGCGACAGCACCGTCATCTGCGACTGTATCCAGTCGTACAGCGACTGCATCAGCGGGAGGGTTTTCTCTTTCCGGACCGCCAGCCGTTCGTCTGCCGGGCTGCCGCGTATTTCCGCCTCAATGGCATACAGTTCAGCTATGCGCCGCAACGCTTCGGAGGTGATGTCGGTCGGCGTACGGACGTGAACGTCGTGGATTTTTCGCCGTGCGTGCGCCATGCAGGCCGCTTCCGTGATGCGCCCGTCTTCGTACAGTGCATTGTAGCCTCCGTATGCATCTGCCTGCAGGATACCGCTGTATACCGCAAGGTGCTGCTGAGGATGCACGCCCTTACGATCCGGTGAGTACGCGAACCAGACCGCAGGCGGAAGCTGTGAACCCGCATTGCGGTCATCCCGCACGTACACCCACAGCCGGGCCGTACGTGTTCTGCCGCTGCCCGGCTCCTGCACTGGTACCGGGATGTCATCGGTATGTACCTTGCCCGGCATGAGCACATACTGCCGCAGCAGGTCATACAGCGGCTCCAGCAGTTCACTCACCGCTCCGGACCATCTCCCCAGCGTGGCCCGGCTCAGCTCAACACCCTGACGACGGTATATCTCCGACTGGCGATAGTGAGGCGTATGCTCCGCGAACTTCGCCGTGACGATGCGCGCCAGCAGGCCGGGTCCGGCATAGCTGCGCTCGATGGGCTTTGAAGGCATAGCTGCCTGAACGATATGGTCACAGCGGCAGCAGGCCAGCTTAGGCCGCTGAGTTTCGATAACCCTGAAGGCACTGCTGATAAGCTCCAGTTGCTCCGACACGTCGCAGCCCAAGAGGCTGAGGTTGCCGCCGCACGCCGGACAGGCGGTTTCGGCTGGCGGCAGGATGCGGGTTTCGCGGGGAAGCGAGGCAGGAAGAGGTTTACGGGCCGAAGACTGGCGCAGAGGCTGCGGGAGTACCGGGTCATACTGTTCACCCAGCACCTCTGCCATCTCTTCCTGCAGGGCGCTGATGCGCTCTTCAGCTTCGCGTACCTGACGCGCCGTTTTCTCACGCAGCTTTTCGGAGCTTTTGCCGAACTGCATGCGCTGCAGCTTAGCGACCAGCGCCTTCAGTCGGTTAATTTCGCTGGCGTACGCCGCCACCCGCTGTGAGAGCAGGCGGTTGTACTCCGCCATTTTGCGAATTGTGTGCTGCTGCGTGTCCAGCAGCGCCCGGAGGCGGAAATTTTCTTCGGAGAGTGAGCGTTCCATGCAGCCACATTACTCCGGTTCAGATGCGCAGACCAGGGCGTTCCGTCCGCTGCGGATGTTTCCAGTTAATGCCTTCCATCAACATGCCCAGCTGCGCCGGCGTCAGGTGGATTTTCCCGTCACGGGTCACCGGCCACACGAAACGCCCGCGCTCCAGGCGCTTGGTGAACAGGCACAGGCCGTCGCGGTCTGCCCACAGCACCTTTATCAAGTCCCCGCGCCGGCCCCGGAAGATAAACAGGTGGCCGCCGAACGGGTCAGCACGAAGCGTATTCTGTACCTTTGATGCCAGACCGTTGAAGCCGCAGCGCATATCCGTCACGCCGGCGACCAGCCAGATGCGCGAGCCAGACGGAAAGTTAATCATGCCTCACCATCCCTGAGTTCGCTGACCAGTGCACGCAGCAGCTCCGGCGTCAGTGGCCCGGTCAGACTCAGGCTGCCGCCCGGCATTGTCAGCTTGCAGATGATGACCGGTGGCTGGTCTGATGATACGGCCCCGTTGTGTCTGGATGGCGGTGACAGAGGCTCCACCGTGACCGGAATGAGAGTGGCCCTGCTGGCGGGGTCCAGCAGTCCCTGACGATGCAGGTTACGCCAGTTGAAGAGCAGATTATCGTTGATGCCATGCTCACGTGCAATTTGTGCCACACAGACGCCCGGCTGCAGGGTTAAATCCGCCATGCGGATTTTGAACTCCAGAGGCCAGTCCGGACGGCGTTTTTTGACAGGAAGATTTGTTTCAAGATTGAAGGCATACAGCTCCTCCTCCAGACGTTCAGGCGTGTATTCCTCCTGCAATGGCCAGTTAATGCCGGTGCGTCGAAAGCGCGTAAACATTTTATGTACGGCAGAAGAGCTGATGTTCAGTTTCTCTGCGATTTCACGGTAAGTCATTGCCTCATTAAATCGCAGGCTCAGCGCTGTGAAAATCCAGGTTCTTCTGGTGTAAGGCGTATTTTTGTCCACGGTAGTGTCCATGTTCACGAAAGTGTCCATGGTAGGGAACGCGGGCAAAAATAAAAGACGGTCTGGATGAGACGCTTACCCGTGATCAGCTGGGGCAGTCACTGGATGTTCGATGAATTATCGTCATCGCAGAGCGGCTCTCAGGCCCTGCGCGTGATGGCTATCTGGAACGTGCTGATGTACTTCATTCCGGGAACTATGGCCGTGACCGGTGCGTCGCTGTCTCTTGTAGCGCCCCTTTTTATAGGGATGTGCCACTTGTGGGAAAGGACGCTGGATCTCCGCCTTGTGCGGACGCGTTTACCTGCCCGGCCAGTGGATGATGACTGATGGGCGGCATTTTTCTGATGTGGTCACCGCCGACCAGAGATGGCGTCCGCAGGATTAGTTCCGGCAGTGAACCTGAACGGGAGAGGACAGCGTGTTCACCTTCACCCTACTGCCCTAACAGTAAGGAGTCAGCAATGAAAACAGAGATGTACAGTCCGGGGCCGGTTGTCCGGGACGCGCAGGGATTCGCAGAGCTTCCGGGACTGCGCGGGATGACGGCGGAAGCATTTATGGACTGGCTGCAGCTACACGGGCTGCAGTGTGATGTGTCGGTGATGATGTCTGACGACCCGGCGGCCTGGCTTATGTGGGAAGACGGGGGCGGAACTGATGTCAGTCACTGGCGGCCAGCGCCGCCTGACGACGACGGGTGGTTTATCGGGTCTGTACACGATCTGGGTGACGGGCCGGTCTGCTTCTGGTTCCGGTCGGTCTACCAGGAGGAAGAGGATGCGTAAACACGTTTCATCCATGATGTTAATGGCAGTCCTGGGTGGCGTTCCTGCGCTCAGCGCCGTTGCTGCACCGGGAGTCGCCGTTGGTTTTTCACCGGAGGGGAACGCGGAGCAGCTGGTTATCAGTACCCTCGCTGATGCCCGGGAAAGCGTCCGGCTGATGGGGTATTCGTTTACTTCCCCTGAAGTGGTTAAGGCGCTGACGGCAGCAAAACGCCGGGGCGTGGACGTGAGGGTGGTTGTGGATGAGAAGGCCAACCGCAACCGTATCAGCCAGTCGGCCATGAAGCTACTTGTCGGGGCACTGATACCGGTGCGCACCGTAAGTGTTTTTCCCATCATGCACGATAAATTTTTCGTGGTGGACGGGCGCACGGTGGAAACCGGATCGCTGAACTTCACCCGCTCGGGTGAGCGTTACAACTCGGAAAATGTCATTGTGCTGACGGACATGCCGGACGTCGCGCAACGCTATCTCACTCACTGGCAGAGCCGGTGGGATCTTGGAACTGACTGGGCTTCCCCCATCAAAAGCGATAACAACTAATTTCCAATATATGCACATTTCTTAATTCAGTTTTCATGCGGCAATATGAAGGCTGAACATATCCTACACGATCAAGAATTACTGCTAACCCTCAGAATTTGTAGTAACATCAATCTAAATGACTCTTTTTTTTAGATTTAGAAGGAGGCAGAGATGTCAAACCGCGCTCAAACCGAAGCCCCCTCTGCGAAAGAAAAGCGTCCTTACAGGAAAGGTAGCCCCCTTTCAGCCGCTGAAAAACAATCTGCTTCTGTAGCGAAAAAAAGACTTACGCACAAGAAAATCGAAATTTACGTGAGAAACTCTATCAAAGAGCATCTTACGGAATTATGCGATGAGGATGGGTTAACGCAGGGGCAAATAGTTGAGCTGCTTATTGAGCGGGAAATAAAGAGTAGGCAAAGTTGATTGATATAGTAATCAGATTACTTTAATCATTAAGATGTATGTGCTAGATTGCAAATCAGAAGTTTTATTGGTGGGCCACGCCGTAAGGTGGCAGGGAACAGGTTCTGATGAGGAGTTCCCCAGAGCCTGAAAAAGCAAAAACCCCGATAATCTTCCTCAAACTTGCCGGGATGAGAAGACTAACGGGGCCCACTAAAACTGTATAGAGTTGTTGCTCTATGCAGGGAGTATAGTTTTATGGCTTTTAAAGGTCAACTCCCCCCGCGCAACATAAGCGCAGGGAGTCGTGTCTGAAAGTCTCTTTACGATTTCTCCGACCGCGGCGGCAACAGCGCCCGCCGGTGCATACCGTCCTTCACGTCGCGGCGAAGCTAACCGTCAGCGCAAAGGGCAGGCGAAAACCCACCGCCATCACCAGCCTCAGTTTAATGAGAAGACTCCGCGCGGCATGGCGTCAAAAGTGGTGGCCTGCATCCGTGGCCACGACTGGTGCCGTAACGGCGATCTGACCGAACTCCGCCGTCAGGGGTACACCCCGTATTCGCGGATGTTTGATAAAACGTTCCGCCCAAGACCCATGCGTATCACCCCCCGCTCGGAGAGTCGAGAGGCGCTGACCGCGCTGTCGCTGGTGCTGGCCGCAAACTGCGACTACAGCCCTGACAGCGAATACATGTTTGAAGTCATGCTGCCGGTAGAGGATATGGCCCGCCGCATGGGCGTCCTGCACGTTTATGAGAGTGGCCGCAAGGCGTACGACGTCCTGCTCAATGCCCTGCGGGTGCTGGAGCAGCTGGACTATGCGGTGGTGCACCGTGACCGCGACAGCGATTCCGGCCAGAACAAGCCGATGCGCATCTTCCTGACGGAAAGCTTTTTTACCTCACGCGGCATGTCCGTCGAAAACGTGCGGCAGTGGCTGCACAAGTACCGCCAGTGGGCGGTTGCCTCGGGCGTTGCCGAGTCCATGCGCGAGAAGTATGCGCGTCACCAGCTTAAGATGGCCCGCCTGGGCATCAACATCGATAACCATCACTCGCTGAAGAACCGCCTGAAGCAGATAAAGCGCTGGGTGGTCAGCCCGGAGCTGCGGGCCGAGAAGCAGCGCGTGACTTCCGACCTCGAGGCCGCGCTGGATGGCCACGCTGGCAGGCTGCGGCAGCTGCGTCCGCGCGCTGATGCCGGACGCTGGCAGGCTGCGTGGGTTCGCTGGTCATCAAGTCAGTCATGTCCGCCGGCGCAGCGCTACACGCTGGAAGCGGCCCTTAAGGCAGAACACCCGCAGCTTCACGTCACCGACGCGGAGCGTTATTACCGCCTGCTGCTGGAGCGTGCCGGCGTTACCCTCTGATTTACCCCCTCTTAAATAACCGCGCCCGTCGCGGTGTCTGTGCTGGCGCTGAACGGATAATCCCGCGCCCGGCAGGCTTTCGCACGCCCGAAATCCGGTGCCAGCCGCATTTTTGACCGTGCTTCACGACGTCAGACGGCCGCCGCCGACTGCAAAGTGCGATCAGCAACCCATTAACTTCGAACACGGCACATCTGATGCTTTATCAGCACCGTTAATTTCGAAAGCACCCCACCCGATATCGTTAATTCCGAACGTTACTCCTGAACAAAACATGCTTTCTAAAGAAAGAGTACCCGGAGCCCGCTACGCAGGCATCGGGGTAGCTCCCTTCGCTCTGCTCAGGGCATTCCGTGTCAGCAGCCAACAGTAAACCTGCTCAACTGATGAAGTAGCACCCCGGCAGGCCGGGGCAGACAGGATTAGTTACAACACTCAGGTGTGGTGGTAGCAGCGGTCGCTTCGGCATCTCTTCCCCATGCAAAGCCGCCCCGCCCCGGGCCAGAGGCCCGGAACAGAGTGGCTTTATAATGGGTGTTGTAACTAAACAACTAAATCGCTTCAGACGTGATGCTGAGGCTACTGAGTACACGCACGTAAGCGCCAGAGGCGCTAACGCGGAGATACGCCCGGCCTGTGGCCGGACCACTCCGACAGCGCAGATTAAGCTTCTTCGTCGCTGTCAGCGGGTATGGCTTTGCAGGGCGGGAGGTGGGATTGGTGGTTCCTATCAATACAGGGCGGCTGTGCCGCGCTACCGGCGACACTTAGCTTATGAGTTACAGGGTACAAAGGTTGTCGCCTTCATGCGTAAACGCATAAAGTAAAAAAACCTTTAAACATTCAGTAAATTTAACTATAACGGTATAACTGGCACTTTATACCTGACATATGAGGCATAAAAGGTGGGTAACAGCAGGGAGAGGTAAGTATCTGTGAGTACTGAATCATTAACGAAAAAATCCGCTCACCTGGCATGGTGCGCCATGGTCGCACTTCAGCTGGCAAAAGATGACGGCCAGGTCCGCTCAGAATCACAGGAAAATCTGTTCCTGACCCGCTGGCTGTCCACCGCATTAAAACAGCACCGGTTTCCCCGCGACGTGGCGCCTGATATCGAATGGTTACTGAAGCAGGGCCGGACTTTGGGAGCCCGAGCAAAGATACTCCACAAGCTTGATTATCTGTGGCGTTCCTGCTCCGGCGAGCTTTCGGAGCAGAATGATTTATTCCGGCTGACATACGCGCTTGAAACGGCAAAGGAGATGCGCTGGATATTCCGGCTCCTCACTGACAGGGAATGGACCGGCCGGAATGCAATACCAGTGAATGCCAGCGTTAACGCGATTTACCTGTCCCGTTCTTCTCTCGACGCGGCTTTTGATGATGATGGACATCAAATCAGGCCGCTTATGACCAGGGCTACTGGCTGCGCGGAAGGACGGAAGCAACTGCTTGACCGCTGCGGCTGGAAAGCTGAGCCGTGCCCGGATGAAGCCGGAATGTTCCTTCTGATGGCCTCCGGTGGCGGCAGGGATAAGAACTGAATCATCTACCCGCTTTAATGGAACCGCCTGGAAAACGGAATCTATGGTCACTCCCGTTTTTGCAACACCGGTTTTGACGATAAGTTGGCTTGCTTGAATCTATCCGGCGTCTGAACGGGATTTTCGACGAGCGGCCGTGGTACGGGATCGGCGGCTATCAGTTTCTGGCAGTGGTGCTGATCCTTGTGGCTAGCAACCTGATAAATCGCTATTTTGACGACTGAAATTGACGTAAGTCTGGCTTTCAGGCCTATTTAATGCGGCTCAATGAAGCAGCGTTTTGTTTGAGCAATATGGGCGTTTTGCCGAACGGCGGCAGATTGTGAACGGATATGCAGGCCGTTATTCAGGATGAGTAGTAGATATTGACGGACACGTCACAATAGATTAGTATTCTAACTACAACTCAACCCCGAACGCAGCGATTAAGTTCACTGGCAGTTGGGGTGAATAAACCGGCCAGAGAGCCGGTTTTTTCGTATCTGAAGGGAAGCAAACGTGCGCACCGCTTTTTTTATAGATGGATACAACCTCTTTTATGGCCTACTGGCCGGTACAAATTATAAGTGGCTAGACCTCCCAGCCCTGCTAACCCACGTCACGAAAATACAAAATCCTGCTTCTGAGACTATTCAGGTAAATTACTTCACGTCTCCGGTATTGCCGAGCCTTGCAACCTTAGGAATCCAATCTAAAGAAGCTCAGGATACCTACATTCGCGCCCTGATTGCGAAAGGCGTAGCAGTGACACTGGGTAAACACCGGTTAGAGCATGGCACAGCTCCCCGCTACATAAATAAACATACACCGGCTTCAAGGCAGGATAAGGTGGATATATGGGATCTGGAAGAGAAACAGACCGATGTAAGCTTAGCCATCGGTATGTACAGGCTCCTTTCACAACAGCAGCACCTGCAAGCTGATAAACGTATAGAACAGATAGTTCTGGTGTCTGCCGATACTGATATGACGCCAGCGTTAAAAGCGATAAAGGAAGACTTCCCCGAAATCACAGTTGGCATCATTCTTCCTCACCGAGAAGGAATAGATCGCGAAGTTCCTGGCTCCCTCAAAAATTACGCCCACGGTGTGAGGAAGAACGTCAAAATTGCTGAGCTACAGGCGCATCACTTTCCAGATCGCGTCCCGACCAAGAAGAAGCCTGCTGTTAAGCCCCATTACTGGTGACTCGGTAGTATTGGCGTTTTACTGAGTCCATGTGAGTAGCAAAAGAAAATCGCCTAGTGGTGGTTTTGAACGCAATTACAACCGACAGTGTCCGCTCTGAGCGAAAAGCAGACCTTGTACTGCTCTGGTATTCTGGGCCGGAGAAATATTTTTATTCTCGTGATTGAATCAACCGTGAGTATATTCAGTTGCTTACTTTGATTGTCTTATTAATTATTTCATCGGGTTAGATATTTAAATCTGGCAATAATTATCCCCATAAATTTTCGCTATGAACTTACGCCTCATGCCGCAAAGCCAATTCTATCATTGTAGTGGCACACTGAATTTGGCCACCTGAATAGAGGTGATATCATCACCTCATAGTCAAAACAGGTGACATTATGACCGGACGTAACAGACGCAATTTTAGCCCCGAGTTTCGCCTCGAAGCTGCCCAGCTTGTACTCGATCAGCATTACACCGTTGCCGCCGCTGCTACGGCAATGAACGTCGGCAAATCCACAATGGACAAATGGGTTCGACAACTGAAAGAAGAGCGAGCGGGAAAATCACCCACTGCTTCACCCATGACACCTGAGCAGATTGAAATACGCGAGCTAAAGAAAAGACTTCAACGCGTTGAAATGGAGAGGGATATATTAAAAAAGGCTACCGCGCTCTTGATGTCAGACTCCCTGAACAGTTCTCATTAGTTGAGAAACTCAGGGCGCGGTTTCCTGTTGCCGTTGTGTGCAACGTGTTTGGGGTTCATCGCAGCAGTTATAAATACTGGCGGCAGCCCAGGAAGCCTGACGCCACGAGAGTGGCATTACTGAGCCTTGTGCGTGAAGTTTATCGCGAAAGTAACGGCTCAGCAGGAGCGCGAAGCATTGCCGCGATGGTCACCACCAAAGGTATAAAACTGAGCCGCTGGCGGGCAACAAAGCTGATGAAAGCACTCAATATTATCAGCTGTCAGCAACCTGGCCATCGTTATAAGAAGGCGTCTAAGGAACACATTGAGATCCCTAATTATCTGGATCGCCAGTTTGCTGTTACCGAGCCTAATCAGGCCTGGTGCGGTGATGTGACTTATATCTGGACGGGAAAACGCTGGGCTTATCTGGCTGTAGTACTCGATTTGTTTTCCCGTAAACCGGTTGGCTGGGCGATGTCATTTTTCCCGGATTCTGCATTGACAGCTAAAGCGCTGTCCATGGCCTGGGAAGCGCGAGGAAAGCCGGCTAATTTACTGTATCACTCGGATCAAGGCAGTCACTATACCAGCAGGAATTTCAGGCAGTTACTGTGGAGGTGTCAGATAAAGCAAAGCCTGAGTCGCCGGGGGAATTGCTGGGATAACAGCCCAATGGAACGGTTCTTCAGAAGCCTGAAAACAGAGTGGGTACCGGATAACGGCTACGTGAATTTTAGCGAAGCCAGCACGGCAATAACGAATTACATCACAGGATATTACAGCCAGCTCAGACCTCATCAATATAATGGTGGTTTGATGCCGAATGAATCAGAACGATTGTTCTGGAAAAACTCTAAAGCCGTGGCCAGTTTTTGTTGACCACTACACAGCAACATATCAGGTGGAAACGATAAATGACAATTACACAGCGGCTGTTCCTGACTTTTTCTCTTCTTTCAGCCTCTCTTATCACTTTAGTCTTTGTTTCCGTTATGATCGTGACTGGGTTTCAGTCACGCTTTCAGTACGTTCAAAGCAATACCGTGCCTTCAATTATCGATATCGGAAAAATGGTGGATGGCAGTAACCAGTTACTTATCTGGATGTACAGGCACCAGAGTGCGAAAGACCCGGGCAGGCAGGCCGAGGTTGAAAAACAACTAGGCGAACAGCTGAATAATCTGAAGTCTCTCAATCAGTTCTATCTCGATAATGATGTTTCAAGTGAAGAAGACAGGCGCATGACCGAAGCGGGGTTCGCCACGATACAGGTTATTCAGAGCAAGCTACCTACCTTCCTGAAAGCATCCCAGCAGCAGAATGATGCGATTTCGCTCAGTGAAATTCAGGGCAGCAACGGAGCAGGTGCCGCTGCCCGAAGCCTCATTGCAGGTTACAAAAAGCAGCTGCAACTGAACGTGGACATTGGTGAAGGGCTAAAAAATCAGAATACCCGCGTCTATCAGGCCACGTTCTGGGGCATGATTTCGGGTGCTTCGATTCTAATTCTCATCCTTGGATTCTTCGCCATTAAGACTATAGCCGGTATACGCAGAAGCCTTAACGCTATGCGTTCCACGATGGAACAGGCCAGTTCACGTCTGGATCTGACCCTGCGGGCGGATGACTCGCGTAAAGACGAAATAGGCCTGACGGCACAAGCATTCAATAATTTGGTTGCGAATGTTGCTTCTTCATTGTTATCCGTAAGCTCTTCCTCCCAGTCCGTCAGCACGGCCTCTTCACAGATTTCGGCGGGAAATGAGGACCTCTCAGCCAGAACGGAAGAACAGGCGGCTTCGCTTGAGCAAACTGCAGCCAGCATGTCAGAACTGAGTGAGACGGTACGTCAGACCGCTGAAAATACCGGCATGGCAAGCCAATTATCGCAGAATGCCCGCAAGCTCTCAGAAGACAGCTCTGTAAAGGTAGGCGCCATGATGGGGACGATGTCTGATATCAGGAACAGCTCTGCCAAAATCACCGATATTATCTCGCTGATTGAAGGTATTGCATTTCAGACCAACATTCTCGCCCTGAATGCGGCTGTAGAAGCTGCACGGGCCGGGGAGCAGGGACGCGGGTTTACCGTGGTTGCCGGTGAAGTGCGCAATCTTGCCCAGCGATCCTCGGCTTCAGCTCGTGAAATAAAAGAATTGATTGAGTCATCAATAAAATTCGTGGAGAAAGGGGCAGGTCAGGCAGATGAGGTTGGACAGAATATGGGTGATATGAACGAGGCCATTAGTCAGGTGGCAGATTTGGTGAATGAGATAGCCGCTGCAGCGCACGAGCAGATGCAGGGCATTGGCCAGGTTCACCAGGCAGTTAACCAGATGGATGACGTGACGCAGCAGAATGCGGCACTCGTTCAGGAAGCCTCTGCCGCCTCGCATTCACTGATGGAGCAGGCCACCGTTCTTAACGAGCTGGTAGCCACTTTTGTCATTAAAGTACCGTCAGAATTGAAATCCAAAGATGCGATTAGTCCTTCCGGGGTGAAATTATCATCTTCGCACGGTACGCCTGTGAAGAAAAAGACAGCAGGCCTTGAGGAAAACTGGAAAAGTTTCTGAAAAATTATAAAAATAGCAGTGAGGCACTGACATTCAGATAATGTGCCTCACGCCATGCAAAATGTCTGACGTCGAGTGGCATAATCACACCCCATCCATTATTCCTCCGACTTCAGCGCCAAAGTGATTGGCTGCCATACTTTTTAATTGGTTATTGACTACAATTCCTAGCTGTATGGATCCACGGCCATGTTTGTGAAATCCAGATCTATCAAGAAGCTCCTGTTAACTTGAGTGGGGCTTTGTTAGAAAAATCGGATTTAGATAAAAGCGCCTCCCATCACTGACGTCCTCAGGCAATCCGCACACTTCCTGGGATCCCTGCACTCGTGATGACGGGTATGCATGAGCTTAATGATCATCAGGAAGGCAATATCACCCTCAAGTGCCCCAAGGTCAGCAAACGTGCCCCAGTCACCATTGTACCGGAGGAGCTGCGCAACGTGCGGGAAAAACTTAACCTGTCTCAGGCCGTTTTTGCCCACTACCTTCACACGTGCGAGACCACCTGCCAGAAGCGGGAGCAAGGCAGGGTCAAGCCTAACTCGCAGGCCGTTTTGCTGATCCGTATTTTCAACAGAACCTTAAAACGCTGCACACCCTCGCGCAAATCTGATGCGCCCGTGACGGAACATACCACGAAGACTGGCGCTTTTTTTCTTTAGATACCCTTCACGCGCCGGCAGAACTGAAAGCAGCAGCCCTTCGACCTGGATAAAGTCGGTGCTTTCGCAGCGGACATTACCGTATGCCCTTCTATCGCCACTGTTAGCCCATCGGCTTGTCGAGGAACCTGTAAAACGTAAAGGCTTATTGAAGCTGTATATTTTCTGGAAGTTCATCATGTGCGGGGATAATATTTGAACAGACGCCGGGTAGATTCTTGCAAGCCAACTTATCCTTAAAATCGGTGTTGCACAAACAGAAGTGACCACAGATCCCGCTTTCCAAGCGTCCCCCCTGTTCACTCCATCGTAGCGTCAGAGTTACCCGGGGAAAAAATTTAACAAAATATGGTGCAGCGCATGGATTATTCCTGTTGCGGGCCGATAACAGTAATGACAGCACGCAAAATGCAGCGCCAGAGAAACAACAGCACCCCATAAGACCTTGCTCTGCCAGGCACTCCGGACGGAGTGCCTTTTTCATTGTTGGGCAGTCGGTTTTCGCCACTAAGCGGTACGGGTCATCAGCCGGATGTGGGGGGGCTTTGCTGAGACTGGTAGTAACAGTTGGTAACTTATAAAAGCTATTAGTATCCAGCCCCAAGCCGATATATGAGTTGTTCCCCCGCCCACCAGGTAAAAATAATGAAAATATCGGTTCGACTTTTCAGCGGCTACAGCCTTTTAGTTATATGTTTTTTAATCTGCACCGGACTGTCCCTGCACTCGCTCAGTGAATCCAGGCGAGGCATGGAAGATACGGTAAATTATAAAATGAAGCGTCTTACGCTTGTCCTGAATATGCGTGCTGCTGTTAATGATATGGCAGTTTCAGTCAGAGACATCGTTCTGCTCAAAGATCCTGAGCAGGAGAAAAATGAATGGCAAAGGGTCAGTGATTTACATGAAAAGTATGTTCAGAATCGCGAAAGGCTTGTTGCCAGCATGATGCATAACGCTTCTCCCGAAGGAAAATTAGCGTTAGACAATATCCTGTCTTCAGACGGTGCTGCTCTGAATACTCTTGCAACTGCGGGAAAAATGGGGCTGGATAACGACCAGTCAGAAAAAGCCGCTGACTATTTGCTGAATACGGCACGCCCGGCGCAGCAGGCTCTCTCTGATGCCCTGAACGGGCTTACAGACGTACAGAATAAGCTCAGCAGGGATACGGTGGCTCGTAATAGTGCATCTATACGTGAGGCCTCCATTCTATTGCTCTCACTCACGATTCTTTCTGTCTTATTCTCTCTTCTGACAATTTTTATGATAGTCCGGACACTGATGCGACAGTTAGGCGGGGAGCCCGCAGATGCTCAGATACTTGCAGCAGCAATTGCTTCTGGTGACCTGACCAGTCAGGTGATTCTGCATCGCAAGGACACGACAAGCCTGCTGGCTTCTCTGGATGGTATGCAGGCAAATCTGCGGGGGCTTATCTCGCAGATAAAGGATTCAGCCAGCTCCGTGGCGCTGGCTGCGGATGAAATTTCGCAAGGTAATACTGAACTTTCTTCCCGCACCGAGCAGCAGGCGGCTGCACTGCAGGAAACAGCAGCCAGCATGGAGCAGCTTACGGCTACTGTAAAAAGTAATACTGCAGGCGCACAGCAGACAGCGGGCTCAGCCCGTGAAACGGCGCAACTTGCCCGTTCAGGCGGAACAGACGTGCAGCGCATGTCGGACACAATGAATGCCATATCTGTGAGCGCCGCAAAGGTGCGCGATATTACGTCCGTAATTGAAAGCATTGCCTTCCAGACTAACATTCTTGCCCTCAACGCAGCGGTGGAGGCTGCCCGTGCAGGGGAAGAAGGACGGGGATTCGCAGTAGTGGCAGGTGAGGTCAGGACACTTGCGCAGCGTAGTGCTAATGCCGCGCATGACATCAAACAACTTATGGCGGAAGCAGTAAGTGTTGTTGATAGCGGAGTAGTGGCAGCTGCAGATGCAGGAGACAGCATACTGAAAATTGTCGGTATGGTGGGCGAACTTGCCGAGGCCATGGATAATATTTCACTGGCTTCATCCGAACAGATGCTCGGCATCTCTCAGGTCAGCATTGCCGTCAGCCAGATGGACGGAGTAACGCAAAATAATGCCGCTCTGGTGGAGGAATCCTCATCCGCCTCACAGTCACTGTCTGAACAGGCACACGCGCTGCGCGGGATGGTTGATAACTTTAGAGTATAAGCTATTTCTGCATAAGGCGGCCGTGCTTAAAATGCATTCACGACCGCCGTTCATCTGATGGCCACGTAACGCTCAGCTTCGGGTAACTTTTGTGCCAAAAATAAAGAAAGATAATGAGAGGTGAAGATCCTTATGCATGAAAAGTGCCGCCGCATTATAGAAATCAAAGCGCAGACAGATGAGTTGCTCAGGCAACTGAGTGAGAGCGAGTACCGATCGTTGGAGATATGGGCTAACGACCTGATGCACCTGAAACTGCTTTTTGGTTCATTTAGCCCTTACATGAGCGACCCAGACTTCCTGACGTGGCTGAAACAGCATGACACGGTGATGGTTTCGGAAATAGCCATGACCGGCAAAGCGCTGATGGCCTTGCAGAACTTTTTCAGAGTGGCATCAATACAGCACTGACGACGTTACAGTCAGCGCTGATCTGAATTTTCTGGCTCATCAAATGTTCAAAATGGCGATTAACGGTCCTGCAATTACGTCCTGCTTATGACAATGGCGTACAGGGAGGTCATAAGCTTACGTATGCAGACAACCAGCGTTGCCTTCCCGGCCGCATTAAGGCTGATATAAAAAATCCTCATCGCCGTTTTAAACTGAATGGCGGTAATCATTAACATTTAGAAGGAGCCTCGAAAGCCGGCACCGACGGCGAAATCTTTCGTCTTCCCCGTATTTATTTTGTGTCACTGTTAACGTTCTCCGCCCCAACGAGTGCTCTGAAACCCTGCGGGCGAGAGTACCCAGGTCAGATATTTGAAAAAACAGGGCTGCGGCGGTGATTTTCGGCATACCTTGCCTTTATGCTGGTCAGCAGCCGGGCCAATAATCAGCCTCCGGGCATGAGTCCCCGGCAACTGCTGATACAATACAGTTGCCCAACCCTTCTTCAGTTCGCTGAAAAAAAAACGCATCATAAAATGGATCTACAAAGCCCGGGTTGTGTCACTGGCCGATATATTCCTTTACGTTGAGGCGTTCCACAATCGGGCATGGCGGGCTGCATCAGCCCAGAGGCCTTTGAACAGGTCTCATCGTGTGAACAGGAAATGTATACTGTTGTGGCGGCAGTTTAAACAACGTCATGCCTGCTGTGTAGTCTGTAGGATCCCAAATATGAGTTCCTTCAGGGTGGGGATTCAGTTTCCTGCCTGCATACTTTCCCCTCTCAGACTGAACACCGTATACTCTTTCCTTTTGCACAATTCTTATGAGCTCGAAAACATGACCAACAGCGAATTTACGCGTCCAAAACTGACGTTACCTCATGGCGAAAATAAACTCCTTCTGCATTCCTGCTGCGCCCCCTGTTCTGGTGAGGTGATGGAAGCAATTCAGGCGTCGGGTATTGATTACACCATTTATTTCTACAACCCGAATATTCACCCAAAAAAGGAGTATTTACTGCGAAAAGACGAAAACATCCGTTTTGCCGAGCAGCATGGTGTGCCTTTCATTGACGCTGATTATGATACTGACAACTGGTTCGAACGTGCCGCTGGTATGGAAAAAGAGCCTGAACGCGGAGTGCGCTGTACCATGTGTTTTGATATGCGCTTTGAGCGCACTGCACTTTATGCTTTTGAGAATGGATTCAATGTGATCAGCAGCTCTCTGGGCATTTCACGCTGGAAAAACATGCAACAGATCAATGACTGTGGTCATCGTGCCGCCGGTAATTACCCGGGCATGACGTACTGGGATTATAACTGGCGTAAGCAGGGGGGCTCAGGGCGCATGATTGAGATCAGTAAGCGTGAGCAATTCTATCAACAGGAATATTGCGGCTGCGTTTACTCATTGCGTGATACCAATCTGCATCGAAAATCCCAGGGACGGTCCCTTATTGTGTTAGGAAAACTTTACTACGGTTTGAATAACGATGAGGTGTAGTAGCAACTTATAGTGGGCATTACTTCATAGCTAACTGTGGTGGGCCTGGCTTTGCAGTTACCATAAGAAAGACGTTCCATAGTTCTGCTCAGAATCCCCCCGAAGTTTCAGCAGCAGGCTGCTGCCAGTAAGGCTCCTGAAATTCTTGCCCACGCCGTAAAGTCTGAAAAGTGGGGACCTTTACTCCTCTTTGTTTCAAGCTGGTTTAAGCTGAACAGAACGATGGTTGAATTGTCGATGCTCATAAGCCTAACCGTCAGCGCGATTAAGCCGTATTATGATATTTGACAATTGCTGGTGTCTCTATGCCGCTTTGAGCCATTCATGTTACGGATAGGCTTCATTCGTCATGCCGTATAGTATATTTATACGTACGGTGAGCAATGAGCCTTTAGGGGATATGATGGACGATGAAAAATATTTTGAAGATGACAATGACGCCGATGAATTGTGGCTCGGTGCGTGCTATATCGCGGGTAGTGTCTGTTTCAGAATGATAGCGGGTGGTGGGGTTCTCGATAGCAAGCTGCTGATTTCCACACTTAAAGCTGTGCAGGCTGAAGATGATGACCGTACCAGTCTGGGAGCACTTTCCCTGCAGCTGGCGATTGAACAGCTTGAAAACCGCCCCGCGGGAATCTGACGGACGAAGGCTATGACTGATGATTATGCGTGGGATAACGTCTGGCACATGGCGAGCTGCCTGCTAGGAAACTGCTGCTTGCGGCTGGCATCGCGCGGCGAAGATATTTCGTTACAGGCACTTCTTGCCGAACTTAAAAAAATGAAAGGTGCTTTTTCCGCTTTACCCGGCGGCGAATACCTGCCACTACGTCTTGCTATAGAGCAACTGGAGCTATCGATCGCAGATGAGCTTAGATAATTAAATCACTAAGAACAGTTATATAAAATGCTTATGGTTAATTAAATTTTAATTTTCAGGGATTGCTTTAGCGGCTTAAAAATATTCATATAACAAGATGCCGACATGAAAAAAGAAAAGGGATTAAAATCGCTTTCTTACCTTTTATTATGAGTCGCAGTGATTTAACGTGTGGGTCAGTTAAGGAAAAACGATCGGTATCTGTCCCTAATGCCTGCCATGTTTTGCTGGCGGCGTGGCAAAGGGAATTGGCACGAGAGCTGAATACAGTGTATCTGAGCTAACAATGATTGATAAAGCAGAATGATTGATTTTTTGCACACTCAGTCTGAATACTAACCAAGTATCTCTACGGCTTTTATGGTATAAAAGTTCGTAATTTCATATACCTAAGGAAAATTGAAGTGATGCCTGCGTCACCTGGCGCGGAAAACTGCCATGCAGACAGCTCTAATAAAGATGGTGCAATTTCATTTGTTTTTTCTTTACCAGAAAAGTAGTGCGGGTTACTTTCGTCCGTTCCTGAGGAGTGAGTGTGGGCATGGACGAAAGTTGACTGGTTTTCCCGAGGAAGGGGGCTGGAGATAGCAATATCGGTAAAAAACGCGTAACTACTTTATATTTTTAAATACAAAGGGACGCCGGCCCGGGTTAGCGTTACCGCCTGGGGCCTGCTAAAGTCGAGATAGCCAATATTCTCCCGTAAAGTATAATAACTATATAAATACAAACTGATCTTCACAAAAAAATCCGAAATATTTAACTTGTAAGGTTCTATTCAGTTAAGGTGGTAAGTTAATATTCCCTTATTAACTATAACCGGTCATGTGCAAAATTATATTCACGCACATCTAAAACATATTCAGGAAGAATAATACACAACGTGTGCGTGAATAACAGGCAATGATATTTTAAAAAAACACAGTAATTATCCTCTAATAGTGCCCCGCTGCTTAAAGATACGGCTCTAAAGCCAGCTACGGGCGCTGCGCATACATGATGGAGTCTCTGCCGGTTTCTTTGGCTCCGTAAAGAGCATGATCTGCAGCACTGATTGCGGAAGAAGATGACTGTTCTGAACCTTTAATTGCAACACCAATACTCAGAGTAATACCCACACTCCCGTTGCACACTTCAGATATTGATGACTTCATATTTCTGATGAAATTTCCTGCATTCACATTGTCAAAAATCAATATAACAAACTCCTCACCACCTGAACGGGAAACGAATACATCGTCCTGAGAAAAACTGCTAAGTTTGAGTCCGATATTTCTTAGCACTTTATCACCAACTTCATGTCCATAAGTATCATTTATTTTTTTAAAATGATCTACATCAGCAATACACACCGTACCCTGCCTGTTTTCCATTTCTCTGAGCTTATTGTTCAGATGTCTTCTGTTCGGTAAGCCTGTTAACTCATCTGTTAGAGAAAGGCTCACCGCACCTTGGTAGTTTTTATTTACGTAATTTATGAATTTTTTAAATGAACGAATTATGATAATCATCGCTGGTGCGTAAATCAACGCAGAGCACATTGATGCCACATCCCTGCTTAATAAACCAACCCCTCCAGCCATTGAGAAAAGTGAAGAATTAAGCAGTAAGAAAAGACTTAACCTGAATATCATCATGTGATGGCCATATGAATGGATATTAAATGATTCCCTTATAAAACAGACTGTTACAAATGCTGTTATTAAATTAATAAAAAGGTAAAAGTTAATATTAGAAAGATCCCCCATCAGAAGAGAGAGAAACATTATCACCCCAACCATCGTACATGCATAAATGATAATCATTCTGTATAACAGTCCCTTTGGAGACTCAAATTCATGAATCAGTTTATCGTGTATATTGAAGCTCATTCTGATACCTGTATGTAAAAAGTGTATGATATTGAAGCTAAAATTCTGTTTATTTGAAAATATCTTGTGATATTTTTTAATGCCTTATTTTGAATGAGTCTATCCATTGGAAAAAATCAGGGTAGTATCATCGTAACCCTAATCGTGTTGAGCATCTCATGCAAAAAAGCTAAAAATGACCGGCTGGAAAGCTCATGGCGAAATGTTCTTCAACCGACATTCATAAACTCCTGGTTGAAGGTTGCCGGAATGAACAAGATGTCTCATGCCTCAGCAGAGGGGTAAAGATGCCTTTATCCCCACAAAAACAACCCGTCTTGGGATGGTCCTTTCATTATTGACTCATCTGGCTCAAAAATCTCCGCAAAAGTGGATTAAACACACGGCTTACCCCGGTTATATCTGATTATAAATATATCACATATGAGGAGGGGGTCAGAAGCAGGTGCTGCTGGTACCTGTCTGTATTTTTCAGGCGAAACCGGTCAATATCAAGCGGTTCGACTTTCTGAGAGCGATGTTTGCATCGAAGGGGCAATGCTTAAGGGACGTAGCCCCAGACCAGTTTTATCTCTCCAGCCTGATGGCAACACTTAATCCGACTCTGGCAAGTCGAGTCATTCTGGAACATTAATGTAGATTTCTGAACGTTGGGCCCAGACCCAAAGCATAAAATGGCACTTTTAGGCCGCCAGTAACAAGCCTGTATCACTGCCATGGTGGCTACTATTCAGTTTCCCCTGACTTTATAAAATGAATATAAGCTTGCTTTACCATTCTTTTAAATAAGGCGCTAAATCAGTAGCATATATTTTAACTAGACCACTGCGCTTTGCAGTATGACATAACGGGTTTAGACTACCATCTCTCATGCATTATACTTTCTGCGTGGTATTATATTTTTCTGATATACCAGGAGACAAAATTGGCTATCAACGCGAAAGACACAGAGCATGTAATCATGGGCGAAGCAGCCATGAACCTCATTTTCAGAAACGAAGAGGTCACCGTAGCCACGCTCATCACGCAACTCAACGCGATGTCCGTGCACGAACCCGACGGGGCCCGTCTGGCTGCCATCAAAGGCACATGCTGCTGGCTCTTTGACTTTCGTCAGCCGGGCAGCCTCTCACAGCAGGGTTCTCCCTGGTTCGCCTCGCCGGGTGCGGCAGACGAAGGGCAGCCGCAGGGTGCTGAAGATGACATCATTATCAGCAACGTAGGGAACGGCAGGTCTTCGTGAGAGCGGCCTGAGCCGGTGCAAAGGTGGTATGGCGCAAGGAACGCGAGGCCGCCGTATCAGTGGGTGATCCGGGTGATGAGAAGCTCGCGTGCCCTGATGCACAGGGCCCTGACGGATTCGCTTCCGCTCCAGGCACCCATCAGCTGCAGCCGGGTCACAATATTCTCGCGGTGGGGCGACTGGCCCGAATCAAGGAGCTCGGACACCGCCCTGCCAATCATGGCGAGCAGCGCGTCGTTGTTGTCGTTTTCATCCCTCAAGGGACCTCCTTCGGGTGTATGGATAATCATTATACACCTTTTGTATGCTGTGGCGGAGTCCCCGGGTGCACGGCTGCGGGCCGGTAAATATGTACAGTCAGGGGCCAACATAACGCATCGGTTTGCATCTCCTAATATGCTGATTTTAAAAAATAAGCACTTTTTGCTAAATATACCCACCGGTCTTTTAAAGACAATCCTGTACAGGAATTTATTTTTTGTATAACTTAATGAACACTATACGAATATAAATTAACCAGACAGGATCTTCCGCCATGCGTCAAACCGAGTCAAACCCGCAGACAGCTGACCAGATAGCGCACCACTTTAGCCGGCCCTCACTGCCCACCCAGCAGGAAACGATGGGACGCATCGTGGCGGAAATTCTGGCATCCGGAAAAAACCTCAACCGCAAGGCAATATGCACCCGGCTGCTTCAGCGTCTCGAGCACGCTTCCGGTGCGGAGGAGGAGCGCCACTACCAGCAGCTCATTGGCCTGCTGTTCGGCCGCGACCCGCAGTAAATTCCCGGTTTCGTGTTGTGCCCCGGTGACACTGACGCCGCCTGAAACTTTTTGGAAAATACGACGGACAGCCCCCTGAGACGGACTCTCATACAAAAAAATTTCATGCCCGCGGGCGCGCCCGCGGCCTTGTTATCAGGAAAATCTATGAACCGCAGTAAAGAAGAAAAGCTCGCCGACGTCATGCTGGGTGAGGCCGTGCTGAAGCTCCTTCACGACGGGGGGGCGCTAAACCGCACCTCACTCACTGAAAAGCTCACCGACATGGCGGCGCGTGAAGTTGAGCCCGCCCGGCAACAGGCGTGCCTGCACGCCATTAATGACGTATCCCGAAGCAGGGACCGGACCGGGCCTGGGGCGGCCAACGGCGGCGCCACCATGTCGCAGTTTCTCGCGGCGGACGGGCCGGCCGGCGACAGAAAAAAACACTGAGCCTGCCGGGCATACCCCGGATGGCTTCCCCTGACCATACAGACATTTTCCGGCACGCCGGCTACAGGATCCACGCATGCAACAGACGGCTGAAGGCGCCATCACTGACTATTTCGGCACCCAGGGCGCACGCTTTGAGGAAGAACAGCGGATAATCGGCGGCATCATCTGCCAGCTGGTATCTGCCCATGGTTACGTGACGAACAAAGCCGTCATTTTGTGCCTGATAGAGATGCTGGAGACCAGCGAGAGCGTCGTGGAGCAGGACGTGCTGCGGAGCGCGCTGGAAATTGTGCTCGGGCGCACGGCAGACGACAGCGGCTTATGACTGCCGTACCCGGGCCGGAACCACGCCCGTCCGCCATAAAGTCCACATGCCGGCAGACCTGTACGGGCCTGCAAGCTCCGGCCTGAGCGACAGTAACCATAGTCACTGACGCCGGATTAGCAAATCCACGCCATTTGTTCTGCACATTTTGATATGTGCTATCAGCTTGCTTACACAATATGCGTCAGTGGATATGTATTTCCTGACAGATATCAGGAGGGATTTTTTTTATTGGCGAAACCTGTAAGGTTTTTGCTTCGTCGTCGTCTTCCGGCCGGAGCCGGAGTACGTCCAGTGGTGTCAAATCAAACTGTCAGTTCATTTTTTCGTTCAGGCCTGCAAGGGTCTGCAGGTACTGTACCTTCCGCCATGCGCCTACCGGAGAGCTGAAGCTGCTGAGCCAGTGACGCGCCTCAGCTATCTGTGCCAGCCGGTCAGGACTGCCCCCGGCTTTCGCCATTAGGCCCAGCTCGCTCAGTAGCGAGGCAACGCTGATTTCTCTCTCACCCAGCGCCAGGCTGAGTGCCGCTTCGCCAATAATGACGTGGCCTTTCTCGTCTTCTTGAATTAACACTGAAAAATCCTCCATTGGCACGAATTAATGACAACCTCACCTAAGACTCTAGACGCTTTGATGAATTGACGCGGTTAATTACCCTCAAAAGAAGGCGCCCCCCTCTCAGGGAACAGCGGACCATTCAAATCAGGGCCCGCCGATTCAGGGAGGTCAGCCCGGCGCTTCAACCGCACAACTCAGACTGACAGAAGGGTAAACCTTTACCTGGAGGCGCAAACTAGGATTTACTGCAGTCCTGCAGGCATCCCCGTAACAACTCCCTGCATCAGGACTTGGTAAGCCGTGGTAACTCTACTTCTCTGCACTTCCGGGGGCATGTACCACGCGGTAAAGGGTGAGGTGTTCTCCGTTCTCCGCTGTGTCGTAGTAGACCTCCGCCTCGCGTATTTCACGGCTGCCGTCTTCGACCAGGTCAGCTATTTCACGAAGGCTGGCGGCAAGACATTTCGGTGATGCAGGGATAAAAACGGGGGGTTTAGTAGTTCCCATAGTATTTTCTCTTTGCTGAATTGTTTCCAGGGTAAATCATTCCGGTGGGGGAGGTAATGCGATTACTCCTGGTATCGGCACGCAAGTGCCGTACTTTAGCCAGCTTCACGGATTCAGCATAAGCATGCCCCTGGCCCACTCTGCGATCTGCCATTATCTGAGTATCAGAATGACTGGTTTGTTGTGTTTGTATTTTACTTAGGCGGGGAAATCATCCGCTATGAGGTGCTGGTGATGGATGAAAACACGGGCATGGCCGCTGAAGGGGCGCACGTGGTGGCCTGACTTCCTCAGATAAGGCCAGGGGAAATGTTTACCTTCACACCCTGTGGCATATCGACGACAGAGTCTGCGCGATGTCAGCGGATTTCCTTCCCGTGGACCGTCAGACGGCGGCCCCCGGGAGGGGTAATGGTGTCTGGCGAGGGGGGGAACGGTCGGGAACGCTTTTCCACTGGCGCTGGCACAAAGCCCGTACCTTCAGCGGCGAGTCCGGATCATTGTGCAAAATGTGTATATTAACTGATCACCAGGATACCATGTATCAATGTAAACCACTCATCCATCAGTCGTAAGAAAAAGAAAAAATTCCTGCGTTCTGGCAGAAGTAGATGTCAATCGCAGTATCATCATATACAGTGCACTGTAGTGGTAGATGTGAAATTTCCGCACCGGATTAATTTAAGATGCCCAGTATATTTACATTGTCAATTATTCCTGTGCTGCAAGGCAAAGATCAGTCTTTATTATCATATGCGTATAAATTTATCCGCCCAGACAAATATTCACCCAGATATATATCACTAATTTTAGTAAAGCCTTGCTCCGCTATTTTACTTTCCAGCCACTCACTGTCTTTGCTGATAATCTCAAGCAGGTCATGGTTAGCCAACCCATCCACGATAATTGGATAGCGAATATTTTCATCGCCACTCTGAATAATAGTTAATTGCCCATTTTGCTCGAGAACGACGCGTTTTAGTTGTTCCACCTCATAAATACCATTGGCTCTTAATTTAAACATCAGGTCGTTCGCAGAAACACCATTCCTTAAACACTCTCTAACATTTACTGTCCCATTATGTACCAGGGTGATAGGTTTCCCGTCAATAATCCTTTTAACTAATCGATTGTTCTCTTTTAAAAACTTGAGAATAAAAACAAGTAACGTCCAGATAATCAACACCAGCACAAACTGAAGTACTGTAATCGACTCATTGTATATTACGCCTCCAATAATCCCGCCCAGAACATAGTTCTGAACCTGATCCATTGCAGATGAGGGAGCAAGATTCCCTTTCCCCATGAGATTTATTTGCACAATCAAACAAACGATCCCCAGTCCTAGCTTTATAATGATAGGTATGTAAATAATCATTTCACCCTTCAGTTTTTTATGGTTACTATTTCAGTACTTATCAGCCCGACCTTTGCCAGGCTATAGGTGTTTTGATCAGGACTTAGGTTTACACGGTAATAATAGTCATTGATTTTTACTATTACACCATCCGATAGTTGCACGGAGCTGGAAAAAATAGATTTTATGCTTACACCCTCCCTCTCTGATAATAACCTCACAAAATTAACCATCTGAGATGATTGAGAGTGTATGTTCTGGCTGTTAGTATAATCTGCATATTGCACACCGGAAATGAATAGTAAAAACAAAAAAGCTATGATCGTCAAATCCCGATATTTAGTCTGTAAGCGATGGCGCATATAAAGACTGAAAACGACAATCAAAACAAATAACGCACTAAATATAATAATGTACTTTAAAAAATCATTTATATTAGACTGCGTTTGCAGATAGTCTATGCCATAAAACTTCATTCAGATATCATCCTGACTAATAAAAGGTGTCATTTCTATAAAAATAGTGTTTTTTTAATTTCCGCGCGGATATGTGATAATATAACCTATCCGACCTCACCATTATTTTAAATAATGGCTGATAAGTATAAATCATTAACTGTAAAAAATCCACGAGAAGTGCCCCTGAACTGTTGACTCAGGGAAAACAGCGAACTGGACAGTAATTAACATATGGCTTACAGGGGGGCATAGCAGCGGAGCGCCTTCCTGTATGATTAACGTCAGGAAAATAATCATACAGGAAGGCATATATACTTTTTCCGGAAGAGGGTGAATAAGGACAGACAAGCCAGCCCTGGCATTTTAAGTACACAATATTTATTGATACAAAGAGGTGATGAATGAACACGGGAGGTACAGCCAGAATAACGCATGCATCATCTCAGGGAGGGGCCGGGCATAGCGCCATCCTTGACCTCCTCTGTACGGGCCCGATTTCTGCCAGGCGTGGCGAATTTCATACATGCGCTCTCCATGAGCGATTAATTGCAGCTACCTCCTGCTGCCACGTTATCGCTTCTGTACCCCGGCGCTGACCCTACTGACAGAAAGCAGGCGATACTTATATATATAAAGTGAGCCGTCTGCTACTTACAACGAGATACGGTGACACTGAGCTAAAAAATTTGGGCTTGCACAGGCAGCCGTATCTGCGCCATCAGATGGTTTTTCCGTCTGCCAGTCAGATTTTTCCGCTGAAAAAGCCTCACAGTGCCTCCTTTACCCAAGTGCGGGGAGGGGGCCGCATATACCGCATCAGCCCCTCATCCGGTGCCACGCCTCCACAGGAGCTAATCAGCCAGCTGACTTCAGCCCGATGGCGGGTCCCCTGTAATAACACTTGTTCTATCAGGCACAGAGTGGTCAGTTGCTGCATGCCAGCATGGACAGCTGAAGGGAGCTGATGTCAGGCGTCCGGCGCGGCTTCAGGGTGCGGTAAGCGTGTATTTCGCCAGTGAGATTTGCGCGTACCACCATATCGCCAACGTGAACGTGGTTCATGAGCCTGAGCATTTTCTGCATGTTTCGAGGGTGTTTAAGGGCATCCGTTGCCGCTATTGCGCTAAGCATCCTGGCATCTACCCAGCGCTTGTACTTTAGTAACGTCAGTGCAGTTGCCCTGTACAT
Organism: Calliopum simillimum; assembly: GCA_951812925.1. Classification (NCBI taxonomy): domain Eukaryota; kingdom Metazoa; phylum Arthropoda; class Insecta; order Diptera; family Lauxaniidae; genus Calliopum; species Calliopum simillimum. The sequence goes on along the minus strand of CATOTO010000198.1, from coordinate 49,311 downwards.
GATTTTCTCCGCGGACCCGGCCGCACCGTTTGCGCAAATACCGTGGCCGGGAGTGCGCGTTCGGATGAAAAAAAGAACTCTGCCCATGGTTACCGGCTTGCAGAATGCAGAAATATTCTTCTGGTATAAATTTTAAAATGTGGCCGGCTGGCATTTTATCCGCCCCTGTTCCCTGGCGCACCCGTAATCTTCTACTGTGGAATTCCATGGACACCATTCTGAATGTAAGGTCGGGTACGTTTTTAATCATCTTTAACTGAATGGGCAACATCCTTTACTGCGCTCTCCACATCTTCTGAATTTTTCTTGATGCGGGCAATTACTTCCCCCGCTTCTCGCATAAGAGCAACCCCCTCCGTAGTGTTCGCGAGGCTGTTCCCGATGCCCCTCAGAACCTCTTTGGCCAGATGGCTGTTGCCGGTCACGACCCGCTCAATTTCTTCTGTGGTACCACTGACGTTCGCCGCAAGATTGCGGACTTCTGCGGCTACAACGGCAAAGCTTCTGCCTGATGCGCCCGCCCTTGCGGCTTCAATTGCTGCATTCAGTGCGATGAGCCTTGTCTGCATAGCAAAGCTTCTGATGGTTCCGACCATGCCGTCGATGCTGTCAGACTGACTGTTCAGCCTTGCTACATCCGCAGAGACAGCAGTCATTCCCTGTGCAATTCGGTCAATCATACTGATGCTGCTCTCGACAACAGCTGCACCGGCCTGTGCACTACTCCGGGTCTGAACCGCCATATCCCATGCGTGTGAAGCAGCATCCCGTTCTCTCTGATTACGCTGAACCTGTTCCGTAACGTCTGACGCAAACTTCACAATTTTATACAGCTGCCCGGCAGCGTCGAAAACAGGATTATAGGTCGCCCGCAGCCACAAAGGCTCGCCTTGTCGGTTTAGTCGCGGGAACTGACCGGAAAAAAACTCTCCCTGATTCAACTTTTGCCAGAACCGGCGGTAGTCCTCGCTTCTGTAAAGCGCTTCGGCGCAAAACATACGGTGATGCTTACCCAAGACTTCATCCCGCCGGTATCCGGTGGAACTTAGAAAATTATCATTTACATCCAGCACGTGCCCGGCAGGATCGAATGATATGACAGCCATAGACCGGTTGATGGCATTCACGACAGATTCTTGTTCGAGCGCTGACTGCATACGCTCAGAGATGTCGGCGGCTATTTTAATGATTCTGAACACCCTGCCGCGCCGATCAGGGACCGCAATATAGCTTGCCTCAAGCCATACAGGGCGTTCACCCTTAGCAAATCTCAGATATTTTCCACTGAAGCTCTCCCCCCTGGCAAGACGCTGCCAGAAGTGAGCGTATTCAGATGTGCTGACCAGCGAAGCCGGGCAAAACATACTGTGATGCTGCCCGGTTATTTCGTCAGACCGGTATCCCATAGTCTCCAGAAAACGCGGGCTGGCCCTCTGTATTACTCCGGAAGGGCTGAACTCAATGACGGCCATAGTCTGCTCAAGTGCACTGAAAGAAGCGGAGGAGCGCCTACGTTGGAGGTGAAACAAGTTTGATAGCGAATGCAGACGCATGAGATATACCGTATGAAGTGATTTCTCCTGTTATCGGCATTTTCGCTGACTGCATTATGTATCGCTGTGATAGTTGCAGGTAATTATTGTTTGCAAACGTTAACATGCATTGGAATTCACTCCTGTCAGGTCTCCCTTTTCTGCTGCGGTGGCCTTATAAAGCCAAATGCCTGGCATATGTGTCGCTTATTGAATAATTCAAACCTTGTGCCGCTATCAGGGGCAGAACACCCCATTCGGAAACCTGTTGCAGTATGTGTTTTCAAATCATAAGTTTAAAATCATCAGCGCCCCTGTAACAAAGCTTCCGCCAATCGGGGCTCACTGACATTCTGACTTCATGAGCAGTCCAGAAGGACGGATAGGGTAAATCTTGAGCCTCTTAGCGCGGTCGTCAACGAACTGATCATTCCCACCTTTCTGGTCAGGCTGAGCCGTACGCAGGGATCCACTGACTTTACATGCTAGCTAACAGACCGCCACGCATGACTTCTGCACTGACTGACGTTGCTGGCGTGAAGTAACACCTGTTGGTGAAGGGGCACCAAATTGCCATCAGACGGGCTTTAAGATCAATCTCTCTGTTCTTGTAAGGTCACAATGACCAGCCGATGATTTGACGCGAGAACTGCCAACCAGAAACAGCCCGTCTGCATGGATCCGGATGGATATTAGGTCCGTTCCCAACGTGTTTGTTGTGTTAATTTTGAACGCTTCAGGATAACGCCTTTACTTCACGCGGGCCTTTCTTTAAGGGCAGCCTAATTCCCACCGAGGTGTATGGCGATCCAGCCCCGGGGCCAAATGGAACGGAATATATCCACCTGCCTTGATATGCGGATCTCATTCTTTTTCCTGAAATGTGGCATACATCAAGTTTTACCTAAAGATTTCCCTTTCCCGGGCATGACTGAGCAACTTTTCGCCGTTATGCTCGTGACTATAAGACACAGGGTGTCAGCACGCATATTCAGCGCTTAGGGGCAAACATGTTTGATCTCCGATCCTATATAATATTGCTTAATGAGGCGTTTGATACCGGCCACGACAATGATGGCTTATACCGGATGCTTGAAGCCTTCCTTGCCGCAGAAAACGAGCCGGTAAGACAGTTAAATTCTAACTCATCAGAACTGCATCAAATCCTGAATAACAACCGCGTCATGCATGCATTTACCCGTGTCATGGGCGGCAGCGTCCGGCTCAGTGCGTGCTTTCGCCAGCAGGTAACCGCGCTTGGGCGCGTTGACTTCGTGTTGCTTCATACTCCGAGGGGGCTGGGCATCCGGTTTGACGGCGTGGTCGTTTGCGCAGTCAGCCCTGAAGGCGAACGTTCTTCTGTCCCACCCGGGCCACAATTGAAACACTGATGGTGCAGGTTCAGGATGGATGTGTCTTATGAATCGTTATACTGGCGCGCGCAGGTTATTGTCTCATGTTATCAGGTACTACCTGGCATTGACCGGAGTATTCTTTTTTACCATCTTATGTCATGCCCGGGCTGACTTACCCGGTATGGGAACCACAGGCATAACGCTGGTTTCTTCAGACTCACGTGCCTTACTGAGAATAAGCTGTATGGACGGGAATTCGCTGTTCATTTCTGTTGCTGTTCCGGCTGGCAATATCACTCCTGACTCCATAACCGTGCCGGATACTGCCGCTGCACGCTGGATAACCGGCGAGCCGTCCGGGCAGTCCGTTAATATTGTTTATGCCGCTGCACCACGCGCTCTGCTCAGAGACATGCTGTCAAACCATTCCCGGAAATTGACGTTTAACCGCAGGGAATATGATTTTGACATGCGTGTACTGGCAGACTGGCATCACAACCTGCCGGCAGCGTGCAGGTGAACGGACGCTGAAAAACAGCCAGAGACGCTTAAGTTATCCACAAAAAAGGTGGATAACTTCTGTACAAAATTCCTGAACCCTCCAATTATTGCAAAAAATATTATCCTTTTTCCCTATCTCCGACGCCGCAATAGTTACTGCCGCGACCTGTCCACCCGGCCTTTCTGTTTGCGTAGCAGGCAACTGGTCAAAAACTATTCCGGCCTGTTAATGCCCTCCGGCATACGGTACGGTGCCGCCCCGCGTAAGCTCAGCCTGTGTCAGTGAACTTAAATACGGCCAAAAGAAAATGGACCTTGCCAGATGGTTGACGACCTAAGAAAGCCAGCGTTCCAGACATGGCATCATCATGGTGGCCGGGTACCCATCAGGAGGTGAGGTGGTACGGACGCCTGTCCGCGACACAGAATGTGCTCCGGCAATTTCATACGGTGCGCTGCAGGGCTCTGGCTCAGTGAAGGTATGCACTGAAAAACACCCGCCTTTCAGCATACAGGGGGCATCTCGGTTTAACGATACTCAGTCGCAACGGCCGTGGCATCGGGGATGCCTGACTTCTGCGTTTACGATATTCACAGGCCGCAGACCTCTTATGGCAGTGTATGGGATTTACGTTTCAGGGACGCAGTTGGTATCAGCCAGACGCTTATTTTCGGACATAATTGTTAAGCAGATTTTCAAAAATACGGATGCCAATACCTGTGGCCAGAATATTCATCATCAGGTCAGGATCGTTACCCCGAAGCCAGGCTTCAAACTTCTCATCTTTCAGGCTCAGAGCCGCTTCATCATGCAGGGAAAGCAGTAAACTATAGTTATTCACGAAAACTTCACGGTCGTGGTACTCCGCACTCATTGCCTGTGTCAATAATGGCATTATGCTCTCAAAACGCGCTGCAAGGGCACGGTGTGTCTCCCTAAAATTTTCCACACTCACCTCTGCAGTACAGATATCTGAAGGTACCAGCCGCTACCTGTATAAACCCTGAATATTTTATATGGGTTGCAAATAGCAACTTTTTTATTAATGTTCAGGACAATATATACTTTTCCTGTATACCATGTCGGCGAGAGGACGATAATCCGGAAAGTTCCGATGCCTGACGGATGACGGAGTCATGCTGCCTTTTCTCATATGCGCACTATTGCTGTGCGCTTATTCCGGGGCTTTGTCACGCCGTTATGAACGGTAAACTCTTCCTGGCCTGAGCAGAATCACGGACGTCACTGATGAAAAAAAATACGATAACATTACGCACACTGCTTGTGATCCTGTCGCTGGGGGGCATTATAATGACGTCCGTCCTCCTCCTGGGCAGCCTGTGGTTTTTCCAGAAAGCAAACATCGAAGACCGCCTGCTGGACAGCAATATTGCATATGCCCGCAAGCTTTCTGACACCACCGATCGCTACCTTTTCACCGCGCAGCGCGAACTGGCTTACAGCGCAGGTTTGCTGAAAGATTTCGGTAACATGCAGCAGCTACGTCAGGAGGCGGATCGCCTGCGCCTGCAGTCCGGTTTTTTTAATTCAGTACTGGTGGTAAAACCAGATGCTGTGGTAGTGGCAACCTCGCCGGAAAGTCTCGGTCTGGTTGGCAACACGCTCAGTTCACCGGCCAGCCGGCAGGCGCTGGCGTCCAGGGCATCTTTCATTTCCCGGCCGTTCACCTCCGCAGCCGGTAACTATGTCATTTTCATTTCTCAGCCGGTTTTCGGTCAGACAGGGGAGTATCTTGGATACATTGGCGGCAGTATTTACCTGAAAAAGCAGAGCATGCTTAGCGATATTCTCAGCACGCACTTTTTTGCCCGGGCTGCCGACATCAGCATCGTCAGCAATGAAGGGAGTATTATCTTCAGTCACGATCCCGAAAAAGTCGGCCGTGTGCTGGATATCGGCCCGGATCTCAAAAGACAGCTTATCCTGTCAGCCAGCGGAAAATATCTGCTCAAAAGCGACGGGAAAGAATACCTGCTCGGATATGCCTCACTGCACAGGACCGACTGGAACATATTTGTCTACGGTACCGCGGACGATGCCGCCTCTGTTCTCTGGAACACTGCCCGAAATGCCGTATGGTTCATTCTGCTGATCGTCATTCTGATGGGCAGTCTGGTGGTGCTGTTTGCGGCCCGCATCTCTTCGCCACTGGAAAAACTCGCGCAGTCCATTCATACCACAGACAGCGGCGCCACGCTGAGGGCCCTGCCGCAGATAAACGCCTGGTATACAGAGGCCGTCAGACTGCGTGAGGCGGTTTATCATCATCTGCAGATGATGATAAACCAGGTCTCTTCCCTGACGGACGAAACACGCACCGACCCACTGACCGGACTACTGAACCGCCGGGGGTTCGCAACCCTTATCAGACAGCATGCGCGTACGCCTAATCATTGCGCCATTGCTGTTGATATCGACCATTTTAAAAAAATAAACGACAGGCTGGGACATGATGCGGGTGATGCCGTCCTGATAAGCCTCGCTGGTCTGCTCAGGACGGCCTGCCGGAGCAGTGATATAGTCAGTCGATCCGGGGGAGAGGAGTTTGTTATTTTCATGCCTGATACCCAATTATCTGACGCTGCCGCCACGGCAGAAAGGGTCCGGCACCTTGTGGAAACATCTGTGTTCCCTTACGCAGGACAGATCACCGTGTCAGCCGGGGTTGCAGCGCTCATTGATGTGCAGGGGAGTACGGAAGGGCTTTTCCGTCAGGCCGATATGGCGCTTTATGAGGCTAAAGGGGCAGGCAGGAATATCGTAATCATCAGCACCCATGAAGGGATGAAAAGACATGCGAACGGTAGTCAGTGAGGACAAAATGATATGCAGTTCTCGTCAGCTGCTGCCGGGCAACCAGTTTTCACTAAATACCTTGCAGTGATACTGTGCGAACAGCGACCGGCCGGAAATACGTGTGTACAGTGCTGCAAACCATCCCTGCCTGTCGCACTGACGTTCATGCGTTATTTCAGCTGCAGTGGCCTTTTCGTCAGGCTTGAAAAGCCTGACGAAAAGGCCACTGCAGTTCAGGAATTTAATTCATTGATTCATAAAGTCAAAAAGATTGCCAGTTATCACCTGATGAATGAGATACATTTTTCACCGGTGCCTGGATGTCCTTTTTTACTGCTGGCAATCTGGATGCCGCGCGCAATGCTCCCGTTTTGAAGAAAGCAACAGCCGTCTCCAGACGACCGGCTTCTTCCTGAAGAGAACCTGCGGCAGCCGCCGACTGTTCAACCAGTGCAGCATTTTGTTGCGTAGTCGTGTCCATTTCCGTCATGGCCTGACTGATTTGACTGATGCCACGATTTTGTTCATCTGAAGCCGTTGCAATTTCTTTCATAACTTCATTCACCTGTCCAACCGAGTGAATGATTGCCTCCATTGTTTTACCGGCATTTTCCACCTGGCCGGCCCCGGAATTAACCTGGCCTACAGATTCGTTGATAAGCCCTTCAATTTCCTTTGCGGCGAGGGCACTCCGCTGTGCAAGATTCCTCACCTCACCGGCCACAACTGCGAAACCTCTGCCGCCTTCACCTGCACGGGCAGCCTCTACCGCTGCATTTAAAGCGAGAATATTTGTTTGAAAAGCAATGCCATTAATAACCTGTGTTATTTCTGAAATGCGCGATGAGCTTCTTCTTATGTCCTCCATAGTCGAAATCACGCCGCTGACAACCTTACCCCCCTCAGTCGCCTGTGTAGATGCCTCCCCGGCCAACTGGCTGGCATACAGGGCATTTTCGCTGTTAAGTTTTACTGTGGACGTCAGTTGTTCCATACTGGCAGCCGTCTGAACCACTGCTGCAGCCTGTTCTTCAGTTCTTGAGGATAAGTCTTCATTACCCATCGCTATTTCAGAGGCCGCATTATTAACGTTCGACACGCCGTCACGAACGTTATTAATTATTTCTTCCAGTCTGATCCTCATGCCATTAACCGACTGCATTAATAGTCCTAACTCATCTTTACGATCCGCAACGACAGCATGCGTGAGGTCACCTTCTGAGATGCGTTGGGCCATCGTGAGTGTTTGGGCGAGTGGTTTATTGATGCTTAGTGTTATACGCCATGCGAACAGGAGACTTATAACTACCGAAAATACCGATAAGAAAAGTATTTTTATACGTGCGGAACTGATAAAGTCAGAGGATATTTTCTTCTGATAATAAAACATATTATCTAAAGTTTTATCGAATTGCTCTCCTTTGCGCACCAGGTTTTTTGCGGCCATATGATGTTCAGACCAGAGCGCTTCAAACGGTGATGCTGATGTCAGAACTTTGTCAATAATATCAACAGTGGGAATAGTTAATTCGCCCAGAGCCGGATTGGTGATTAAATTCAGCATTGAAACTGTCTTTTTGGCATCGTTAAGAGCGGTGTTGAGGGTTGCTTTCAAAATATCATTCGGTTCTTTAGTGAATGAAAGCACCAGTAAATTAACTTCTTTTAATTGTGAAGACAGTCGTTGAAGTAAAAGTGCCGTTTCATTATCCGCTTTGTTTCCTTCAACTATGGCGTCAATTTTTTTTGCAAGAATGAGATATGGCAGTTGCTGTAATGAGGAAGCCTGCGCCATCATTCGTTGCATGTAATCAACCAATATATTTCGTTGCGTTCCATAGCTATCCATGGCCTGCTCAATATCTTTAAGTAACCTGCTACCTTCCGTATCCCAGGAAAACACGGCAAGCATTTTATACTGGTTATTGAGTTTTTTAAGCGCATCCGCATTCTTATCAGCATACTGTTGCTCATTCGTATACTGGTAAAGTGTGCGATTTAGGCGGGCCTGACCAAAAGTGCTGTTCATTTCGATGGTAAGACTTCTTCTCGCCGAATTGTCCTGAATGGTGTCAAGGCAACCAGAAGAAACAATCGCTGTCAGGATGAGCGCTCCGATTACCACGGAGAATCCCAGAGCAAGTTTTGCTCCAACTTTCAAATTCATGAAATAACTGCCGTTTATTAGACTTCGCATAACATCCAACCCCTTGATTTATCTTGTCTTAATTTTCTATATGGCATTAAGAGAACTTCAGTCATTAACAGTTATCGGCATTAAATAAATTTCATTAAATAAATTTACACATCGCCATCTTACACAGTAAGAATTATGAAACTATTTCTAAACCATCTTACTGCGCATACGCGCTCTTCCTGAATTTTTTATCAAAAAATTCATACTGATAAGTAAAACACCCAAAATCACTCAAGGGGGTGTAAATATTTATTAACGGTGAATTATTTAAGGGTTCTGAATAGAATTAATCATGAGTATCTTTTTTTTGAGGCAGATGCTAATCATATTAACTTCGAAAGGGAGGCCTCATTGCGATATTATGGGAAATGAGGGGTTGCTGTTATCGTACTCACTGGTACTAAACGATGATGAAGTATCTGTACAGGAGGGGTTGATGGATGAAACAACGGGAAACAGCCGGGTGTCTCACTTAGCCTGGTGTGCACTGGTTGCATTACACATTGCGCGACGCGAAGGAATCACCTCCACACCCCTGCAGGAAAACCTATTTCTGACGAGGTGGCTGGCCACGGCTGAAAAGCAGCGTCTTTTTCCCCGCGAGCTGGCCGCCGATATCGCCTGGATGTTAAAAACAGGGCGTGAAATGGGTACCCGCGCGGACCTGCCGGGTAAATTAGAATACCTGTGGCGTACCGGAAACGGCAGTTTACTGGATCAAAAGGACCTGTTCCGCCTCCAACAAGCTCTTCATGCCCTCAGGCGCAGCGGCTGGTTTTATATGGTACTGAGTGACAAGGAATGGAGCAGCTCAAGATCCCGGAAGCCTTTCCCTGAAACGCCCGGGCTTTATTTGAATAAAAATGGACTCGATAACGCCTTCGATGCGGAGGGTAATCAGATCCACTCGCTTTTGGTGCATATTACCGGCGACTTCGATGGGCTGGACGTTGTGTTAAGGCAGTCAGGGTGGCGCAGGGAACCGACCGGACAGGAATTTCTGCACAGCCTCTTTGCCACTTCTTTTGATGGGAGCCGATTACGCAATGCTGCCCTGTGATTTCACATGTGAAACGGACAACCCTGTTGCTCCTCAGTAGCTGATGGGATATCAATAATTTTTGGAAAAACAGCCTTTCCGTAACGATCCTCACAATTATTTTGGAGAAAACCTCATCAAGAACACCATCAGTGAGCGCGATCCTGTCCACGATTGTTGACTGAATTAAGACCTGTTCTTACAGAACCGGTAAAGAGGCGGGCCATCGCACTAAACATTTCACGTTAAGTCCGTTTGGTCCGCAGGCATGACCGGCTGCTTTCAGCGAGTAGCGGGAGCTTTTGATTGTTATCATTCGGGTCGTGTTGCCTGCAGTGCCTTATGTTTATTGTCGAGTGAAGCAGTCAAACCCGATGTGCAGGCTCAGTAGCTCCCTGATATGCGATGTTATAATTCTCCCCGCGACTGAAGTGATGAGTGAAATTAACTTCATCAAAAATAATCTTATATCGTTAGATGAAGGATCTTTTTCGGGCGTCATGCGCACCTGAAGAATAATCACCCCATCACCAGAGTTGAAAATGCATCCGGCTACGGACACGCAGGAAGCCTTACCGGTCACATGGGGGATGGACTGAAGCGTCTGACATGTCAGCTCTTCTGGATATCCCCGCCGCTGACGTGATTTTACTGCAACAGATTATTAGCCACGGAAAGGTGGACGCATCTTTGATTTGTGTTTGAACTCACTGGCCTCATCCTTCACTGCGAACTGAATGGACCTGGCATTATGACAATTTACCGGGCAGGAAAACGGCTTTAAACCCTTCCTTCGGGAGGTGCAGACGCGCGGATACAGCAGGCTGAATTCCTCGCGGAGGATCATGCCAGCTGTTGCGCAATCTGTTGCTGCCGGTCTAAAATAGAGGTCGGCCATCGGAAGCTTTTTTGTGTGCACCGTATGGCCGGATATTTCCCTGGTGTTGGCTAAATTTAGCTCCTGACCTTAACGGTCAGGTTTTTTTTCTTCAGCCGACGGAGTCAGTGTACAAGAAAGAGTGAAACCGGTAAGCTGTACTTAAGTATAGGTTTGCGCGTAATCACATCACGGTGACTTTCTCCACACGGGATTGTCCTGTATTTTCATAAAAAACATAGGGTCCTCACCTCACCGGGGCGTTAACTGAACATTAGCCGGAATATTTTCAGGCAGTAACAGGCCAGGAAAACTTTATAATCCCACACAATCCCAAGCTGTACTCATGAATTGGTCCGGTTACCCCATGCTGGCAGTTTTTGTTCACAAACCGGCCCTGTTAAAAACCGGAACGGCATGCCCCGGTCAGTCGCCAGCTTATGCAACCCGTTTACTTTCTTGCCCCTGGATGTGCCATTTTGTTTCAGGCAACGTTTCAGCCTCCCGGACTCAGACATCGTAATCACGTTACGTATGATGCCCATCAGAAAAACTTCTGGACGTTACATAGCCGTTTCGGCACCAGATGCCTGTCGTTAACGGCATGCAATTTCAATTGGCACGATCCACAGTGCGCTCTGCCTTGCTGCAGCCCACGCAGGAAACCGGTAGCCGGCGTGATCACGTGTGATAAGTGCCCTGAGTCCCTTGGCCATACCCCGTTTTGACGCGGTTTTGTATTAAAATTCCCTTCGGCTGGTGTGATCCTGACGTATCCCTGACCCACGGCTAAATCCGGGGAAGTTCTCTCGTTCAGTCCCGCGGAATTCGCAGCCCGGCTGACAATATTCACTCTCGTGATTTTTTATAATGCCATGATAAAACGTTCAGGCCGCCGGCATGGGGTCGTGCGCACCATCAGCAGAAATGATTGATGCAGGATAACCCCAAGCCGCAGGCAGGGTGGGGTTAAAGACACGGTTAAGCATCCTGACGATGACAGCAGGCACAGAACAGCGTTGCGCGCGCCCGGGTGAAGAAATTACTGACTACTCATATCTGGCCTGAACAGCCGACTGCGCCCCGCCGTAACAGTAAACCGCGCCTGACACGCATCTCATTACAGGCTGCTCTGGTGGTGATTCTGAACCTTTGCTTTGCCCCCTGATGCCGGAGCAGCGTCCCGGGAGGAGGGCGCCCGATTGCTCCGGGAGGCGATTGATACATCGAGGAACGATAAAATAAAAAGAGTAAATGTGGATGTTTTTTTAGGCCAGAATTCGTTACGCTAATTTAAAAGTAAGGGTGCTTTAATTAACCTGGAATAATATGGGATTATGCGTTTTTGTTTTCTTTAACGAAATAATTAATAAGCAACGATTGGATTATTTTGTCGTGACAATGCTTTATTTTATACGCCATTCTGACATTATGGTATGCATAAAAAAAGACCTGCATTAACAATACAAAAAAAACCCAGTAATAATGCTTATTATTTTTTATAAAACCAGGGGAACCTTACATGCATTTACTCAGACATTTTACCATCCGCCGTGTCGTGCTGTGGATGATGCTCATCTCACTGGGCGTCGTGGCATGCGCCGGCGGTTACAGCGCACTGATCCTGCGTGATATATACCGGCATGCCGACCGCGCCGATGAACTGACGCAGCAGCTGACGTTCCTGACCCGCAGCGGTATCGTGATGCAGTCCGGCACGGCGGCAGAAAAAATTGCCCTGATAAGTAGCATCCCGGAGGGCACCGACTGGGATGGCTTTCGTCGCGCGCTGGCGGCCGCCCCCGCTGATTATGCGCCTGCCGCGCGGGCGCGTCTTGACGCGCTGACCCTGCATCTTGCAGAAGACGATGCGCCGGTCATGGCGGACAGACAACGGCTGGAGGTAATCCTGATTGCAGCACTGCTGGCCGCCATAACGCTGCTGATATTCTGTGACCGCTATCTGGTGACACACCTCGTACGCCCTGTGGCCAAAATCCGCGCCCACCTGAAAATCATCGCCAGCGGTGACCTCACGCAAGAACCCGAAGATCTGGGGCGCAACTGCGTCGGACAGCTGGTCCCGCTGGTAAAAGAGATGCAGCACAGCCTGATGGATACGGTGCTGGCCATTCGTGATAATGCCGCGATTCTCCATCGTGAGGCCAGAGACATCGCCACCGGTAATGCAGATCTGTCAGACCGCACGTCAACTCAGGCTGCGGCACTGGAGCAAACGGCGGCAAGCATGGAGGAAATTACGGCAACAGTAAGCCACAATGCGGAGAACGCCCGTCAGGCGCGGGAGTTATCAGGTGTAACGGCCAGTACCACGTTGAAGGGTGAACATCTTATGCATGCCGTTGTCTCCGCCATGGCTGGGATTGCGGAAGGTTCAGAGAAAATCCGTCAGTTTACCGCAACAATTAACGGAATTGCGTTTCAGACGAATATTCTGGCGCTGAACGCCGCCGTAGAAGCCGCCCGTGCAGGCGAGCAGGGGCGCGGCTTTGCAGTGGTGGCCGCTGAGGTGCGTTCGCTGGCCCAGCGCAGTGCGACGGCTTCAAAAGAAATAGAAGTACTAATCGCAGACACCGTATCCCGCGTGAATGAGGGCCGCCGGGCAGCAGACACCGCAGGCACCACCATGGAAGCAGTGTTGCAGGGCGTCAGCAGCGTAAATGAACTTATCGGCCAGATAGCGCTGGCCTCAGAAGAGCAAAGTAAGGGGATAGCACAGGTTACCGTTGCGGTGGCGGAGCTCGATCGTGTCACACAGCAGAACACGACGCTGGTTCATCAGGTGTCTGCCACGGCGGGTAGCCTGAGCGGGCAGACGGATATACTGGGCGGGGTCATCACGCGCTTTACACTGCCGGCAGCAGCAGGTGCTCCCGAAGTGCCACGCATAAGTAAACGGGGGAAAAGTACGCCTGTGACGTCCGGTGGCTGGGAGCCCTTCGCCGGTCAATAGTGCACCGGGTATGAAGGCAGGAGCGGCCAGGCACCCTCTTCGGCATCTGCCTGAAGCGTGGCAGGCCTTTCAGGGGGACAAGTCGTTATCTGACACTGTCCGTCACTCTCCAGATAATTGACATTTTTTCTGGAGGGGGAATAAATTAATATTTATTCATCGTATTATGCCCGGTTGTGCTTAAGGCTAAGCCAGCAGAAATTATTACAGCTTCACGGCCATTCAGTACAAAGGTGTGAAATGTGGCGCTGATACAGGGGGACCTTTTCAGGGGCTCGCGTTCCGACGCCGGAAAGAATGGATTATTTATGCCGCGAAGTACCCCGCCGGTTAGTTACCATTTTTCATTTCATTCAGGGTAGTGCCAGCAGAAAAGAACGCATAAAAGTCGTGCCAGCCCGGGCAGGGCGATGATATGCCCCATCCGTCCATCGCCGGGATCCTGTCTCATCCTAATCTTATGTCATAAAAAATAACCCGCTCATTTTGCTCCCCTTCCTGAAGTTTTGACTGCGTGGACCGATATAACAGTCAAACCTCTTGAGCGAAACGTTTGTCGCGGTGCCGCCCGGTCAGTTATGGCCTGCATCACCGCCTCACAGGGAACGTTGACAGCAGGGCCATCACCGGCTTTATTCGGCACGGCGTTGTTGAAAAGACTACGAACGGGCCCTTCCCGGGTCGGAGGGTGGGCAGTGATATCTGCGGAGCTCTCTGATTGAAATGGTCCACTTTATGCTGTGAAATGCCGGCCACAGTACATAACCCCAGAGGGGGCAGACTCTGAAACGCCCGATCAATAATCACGAAGCAGCACGCCTCGACGCGCTGGCGAAATATCAGATGATGAACGAACCGCCACTCGACGTGCTCGACCGGATCACCTCTCTGGCCGCCCGACTTTTTCGCGTACCTGTGGCTTTTATTTCACTGATTGATGAACAGCGACAGTTCTTTGCTTCACGTTACGGCCTCAGCATATCAGGTACTGCAAGGAGCGTGGCGTTCTGCAATCACACGCTTGCGCAGGACGACATCCTCTGCGTGCCCGATACGCTCACCGATCCGCGCTTCCGGGACAGCCCTCTGGTTCATGGCTATCCACACATCCGCTTTTACGCGGGGATCCCGTTGTCCACTCCGGACGGCCATCATATCGGGACTGTATGTCTTACAGACACGCAGCCACGTCCGCCGCTGACGTCAGCTGACCGGCAGCACCTCACCGATATCGCCGCGCTGGTGATGGACCGGATGGAAGTGCACCGGCTGGAATTGTTACGCCATACAACGCAGCAGAGGCTGGAGGCGATATCGTGGACCTCACCTGACGCCATCATCTGTACAACCCCTGGCCGGGGTATAACTTTCTGGAATCCTGCGGCTACCACAATGTTCGGATTTACTGACAAAGAGATGACGGGTCAGTACGTGGCCGGACTCGTACCAGAGCGGTGCCAGATCGACTACCGCAACGAGCTCGAGCGTCTGACCGCAGACGAAGAGGCTGTCTCCCAACCACGTACTTTACAGATATGGGGTCTGAGACGGGACGGCCATGAGTTTCCAGCTGAAGTCTCTTTTTCAGGCTGGCGTGAAGGCGGTGAGCGCCAGGTCGGCATGATCATCCGTGACGTTACCGCCCGTCATGAAAGTGAAGCCCGCCTTTGCGAACTGGCCTCTCTTGACATGCTGACAAGGCTTGCCAGCCGCAGCGCGTTTATGGAGCAGCTGGGACAGATGACCGAAGCGGGCGTGCCTTATACGCTGCTGATGACCGACCTTGACGGCTTTAAGGAAGTGAATGACACGCTGGGCCATGCCGCCGGGGATGCGCTGTTATGTCACGTTGCAGAACAGATACGCCTGGCGTGTGCAGACGCGGTGGTTGCCGCCCGGTTGGGCGGTGATGAGTTTATAGTCCTGCTCTGCGGGGGCGTCGCTGAAGCCACGCTGACGGCGGAGCGACTGATTTCCTGTATACAGATACCGTTCAGCTACCATGGAGCACCGCTCATCGTCGGAGCGAGTACGGGTATTGCTTCTTTTCCTGAGCACGGGCTGGATCCGTCGGCCGTGATGTCCGCCGCCGACCTTGCCCTGTACCGTGCCAAGGCCTCCGGGAAAGGCTGCAGCGTGCTGTTCCTGCCTGCATTCCGTGAAGCGGAACAGCGTCGTCGTCGTTTTGAACGCGAGCTGGAAACTGCGGTTCACCAGCAGCAGTTTATTCTTTACTACCAGCCACGCTACGACGCCAGAAGCGGCCGTATTACAGGCTGTGAGGCGCTGGTGCGCTGGCAGCACCCTGCCCGTGGGCTGCTGCTACCGATGGAATTCATAGGCATGCTGGAAAAAAGCCCGCTGTCGGTAAGGCTTGGTGAGTGGATTATCAGCAGCGCCATTGCACAGGTCCGCCAGTGGCAGTCTGGCTGTCCGCACCTGCGCGTCAGCATCAATCTGTTTCCCCGACAGCTGGGATTGGGGCCTGAACAACTGCTGCGTGAATTCGGCAGTGGCGACCTGGGTTTTGTGGATCTGGAGGTGGATGAATCCCTGCTACCGCTGCTGACCGGGGAGATACCGGGTAACCTTGCAGCCATCTGTGACTCGGGCGCCAGCCTGATTATCGACCACTACGGGCGGACGCTTGGTGCCATGAACCTGTTGCGGCACGATCTGGTGTCGGGGGTTAAAATCGACAAATCACTCACACATGAGCTGGCCACGAACATGCGCGTACGAATGATGTTCAGTGCTATCGCTGAACTTGGCAAAAGCCTTGGCATCAGCGTGGCGGCGGAAGGTGTGGAGGATATGCTTCAGCAAAGGTTCGTCACCAACGCCGGATGCGACATAATGCAGGGCAACGGGTTGTGCCTGCCACTGACCGTTGCGGCATTTGGGGAGTTACTGTCGTCTGAAAAGGAGACGTCGCTCCTGGCAGGTCCGTAAAAGTGCATGCTGTTTCGATAAGGCAACAGTGACATCTGACACTGGTAGATACCTGCTGGAGCCGCTGACTGAAATGATGACTGCTAATTTATATTTACACAGATATCAGCTAAGTTAGGTTTATCTGTTAATTACTGGTATCAGTTCATGAAGTTTTTCGTCAGAGAGTATCCCGGGGGGCAACCCCGGAAAGGCGTCCAGACACCACAGCTGTCTGCCCTGAAATCCGGGCTGTCATGAAAGTACCGATGTATTACTATCTTCTGCAAAACGGTACGGGAAAGTGGCTCATACATCGCAGGGGGTGTGAGTTGCTCACGGGTTCGCCGGGTAAAGTATTTCTGGGCACCGTGTACAGCACACGTCAGGCTGTGGGTGTAGCCAGAAACAGAGTCAGGGAGCCTAAACTTTGTTACCTGTGTTTCCGGGATGAAATTTAGAAATGGTGTCACATTTGCTCAGACGGTGTCCGGCGGAGCAGGCTGGCATGTTATGCCCTGGTGACTGCAATAACGCCCCGTCAGTGCTTTTACCGCCGGAAGCGTATCGTATCGTATCGTATCGTATCGTCAGAGGATAAAATCAGGGCCATATCGTGGCCAGAGATATCCGGATCCTGATGATGGCGTTGAGGCCGTTTGCCTGTGTGGGGCTGCTACAGAAAAGACCAGAAGGCTGTACCGCTCCCTGCCGTGCCGGCGAGCGGGTATGGAAAAAACATATAATTCTGAAAATAAAAATACACCGTCAGCCCCGGAAAGGGTATTAACGGGCACGTTCATTATATGCCAGCAGGAAAAGACTGACCGCTTCTGCCGAGAAAAGCAGCTGCGGGTTTTTGACAACCGGCACCGGCGGGAGGATGCCGCGCAGCTTTTTCCCGTGACATACCGCATCGTAAAGCATAACTGTCGGTATACGGGTTAGCTCAGCAAAAGAAATTAACGTGACTAAATTTTCCCTCCCGAACTGTTCATCAGGTGACGTTTTTCGGGGGCGTGCGTGCCAGGCTTTGGCAAACAGAAGGGCCTCTTCATAATCGAATGTCATTCTGCTCCCCTCTGACTGCTGACACCTGGGCAACGTTATTCCCTCAAGCTGGCCGCTACTTCTGGCGGCCCTTAACAGCATGCCGGAGCGTATTTTCAACATCTCAGCAAAGGCATCCAGCCTGATCAACATACGATAATCTCCAGGGTTGTTGATATGAGCCCTGCTGTGCACGGCAGTCACTGGCCCACAGGCATTTACCAAAATGTTCTGTCCCCGGGGCGGGTGAGGAATCATCACAACGCAGGTGACAGGCCGCCTGGAAGTGCAGGAATATGATTATAAAGCAGTGGCTTGTTTGATTGATAATATACATAACAAATCACTGAAGTACACGGGGGCGTGCGCTTAAATACGGGGTTCAGGCTGTTAAAAAAACCGGCATTTTAACGCCGGTAAAACATCAGTACAGGAATGAAATTCACGAAGGGAATATTCGCACTGGAATAATAAACCCTTCAACTATATAAAGGCAAGCTAATACCGGGGGCTTTCAGGGCGTTGAATTTTAGTTTTGACGCCTCATGTTTTCCAAAGCCGGCCCTGCTGGCTCATCAGAGCTTGCCTTGATTGATTTTTTTAATGAGTAGTCAAAAAATTGGCACCTGACTTCCGGTCAGCCCCTGCCAGGAAAGCATAAAAAAAATCCCGGTAAAAAAACCGGGAAAGCAGCAAATTATCAAGGGTTCTGTTTCTGTGAAAAACGGGAGTGCCCTACTGATAACCCCAGGCAGGTCATAAGTAATCTCCCGTCATTTTTAATTATCGGCAGGACCTGAACAAACTGAAGGGTAGAGAGTATAAAAATCTGAATTAATGATGCTTTGCAGTGCTTTCCGTTGTACCGGAACAGCCCCACACCGTGACGGATGAAGACCTGAAACCTCATGTGATTCTGATAATTAATCATTATATTCAATGACTTGTTAACCTTCCTGCCGACCGGCTTATCAGCCATTACATCCACCGAAATTCTGTGAAAGAACGCCCATAACTTGAGCCGGACAACCGGCAGCGTAATGCCTTAAAGGCCGTTATCAGCATCATGAGGGCACAGCCGCCTGGTCACCAGGCAGGGCAAAAGCGTTCTCAGAAGCATGCATTTTTATCTCATGCCGGTGGCAGTGACCGGAGTACCGCCGCGGCGTCATGACCGTCACCGGTAAAGGGGACAGAAAGGGTGGCTGCCAGCTCCAGCGCAAATACCCGGGTGTAAACCTCCACCGAGCGCGCATCCTTATGGCCCGCCAGCGCCTGAATGACCTTCAGCGGCTGGCGGTGGTAGAGCATGTGCATAATCCATGAGTGGCGAAAGGTGTGCGGCGTTACCGCAATGGAGAACTGCACGCCGTCCTCTGCCGCTCTCCGCACGGCTGCCTTCAGCCAGTTACGCATGGTTTCATCGGTAGCCGTCCACAGCGGTTCCCGCCGCTTCGGGCGCACGCTTGCCATCCACACTTCCACCTGGCGTACATACCCCGTATCGGTGAGCGGTACCAGCCGCACAGCATCCTTGGGCGGCCGGCCGCGACGTGAGCGGACCTTCTCCGAAAGAATGCGCACGAACGGACGCGGCCCGTCCAGCACAAAAGACTCGGGCGTGAGGCTGCAGGCCTCGCCGATGCGCGCGCCGGTATTCCACAGGGTGCTGAACAGAAAGTGGTGCTTTCTGTCCGGCATATAGTGCAGCAGAGCGCTCACTTCAGGGGCCAGCAGGTAACAGGGCGTGGCACCGGTGGCGGTGGCCATACGCCTGAGGGCGACCGCCGTTGCAAAATCGACGCCCGGGGCAATGCTCAGCACGCCGGCGCGTTCTGGTGAATTCTGCAGTACCGGAGGGCTCATTATCATAAAGTTTTCACGTAGCGCGATCTGTGTGTTTATGCGGCTATTTTCCCGCATCCCGGGCGCGGGAGCCAGCGTAATAAATCGCGACGACGGGATCCGGGATTTGGTTTTACCCACATTATGGAGGGTAATCCAAAGCAGGTAAAGGATCCTTTTTTGGTGAAAATCGGCCGGAAGCCCCGTGTGACGCGGCCTGGAGGGAAGATCTGTAAATTTGGTATAAATGGAGTAAAGCCAGGCATGGCTGAATGACGGGAGATAAAGCGTGTTGCAGATGGGATGCCCGTACAGGCGAGTAAGTCACACCACTAAAAAAAAGGAAATTGCGGTTTCACAGTACTGGATGCTCTAAACTTTCAAATAAACCCGCACTGACCACATGGGCTTGATGACGCGTTGGTTAATCTTCAAACCCATCCCTTATCAACTGTGCAGTCCCTTTAAGAAGTAATTTATGGAGAACATCATCAACTTCAGTACGTTTGTTCTCAAGAAGAAATGAAATATTTTCCTGTGATACAGGCTCTCCTTTTTTAAGAAGCATTAACACAGCGTATCCTATTTCACAGGCAATCACGCGGGATTTCTCTTCGTCAAGATACATTATTTTTCCTCTGAAATTTTTTCCATTTATAACATAGCTCAGAGAGAGGGTCACCTCATAAATCGTTGAAAAATCAGCTCAGAGATAAGATGATTGTATGGAGAAATTGTTATTTTCTATGCAAGTACCTGTTATTGGTAGTCAATGGTTTTTACTGTCACATAAGCTAAATATTACACTCTTTCAGAAAATGCCATTTAGAGGTGAAAGCGACGAATGGCCCTGCGGACTGATTTTCTGAAGCAGAAATTAATTGAATTTAATAATTAACATTCACACTTGCAGCATCCTGGTTACTCTTGGAAAATTGGCTAAGTGAATTCACTCAACAATTAAAAAGTATCTGACGCCAGGGGCTTTCTTGCGGTTATGCTTTTTGGTAAAACCCAGTGGTTTATGGTGATATGTATAAACTTCATGACGGTTCAGTATCTTATTATCACTTAAAACTGGAAGAGCTGTATTTTAAAAGATCATTTCTCACTGATATTTATACCCTTAGATTTATTACCGTCACGCCAATACACATCCCCGGGCAACATGCGTCCAGACCACCGTGTAACGCCCCTGCGGGTAGTGTCAGCACATGAGATGTGTATGAGCGAGCTTAATGATGATGCATTGTCATAATTAACTTCAAATGCTTTATTTAAACAAACAATATTACTCATCAGAATAAGAATAATGGTATGTTTTTTCCCAATCAAAACTGCACGCATCATGCATAACACCCAATCAACCAGGACTCCTCCTACTTTACCTCTTAAAAGGAAAAAGTGGAATAATCTGGTTAGCTATTAAAGCTCAACATGTAAATATGTCACCCGAAAATATTATTTCCCTACCTGTCCTTATTTCTTATGATGGAGGTATGACATTGACTAACAGAAGATTCCACAGACGCGAGCCTGAAAACAGGGAGCTTATCTATCTGGATGAGCAATGGCAAATAACATACTGGACGCAGGAGTTATTAACCACACAGGACAGGCTCAATCATGCAATCCGGAGTGCTGGTAACAATACCGATGCAGTAAGGGAGTGGCTTGAGAAAAACCCGCCGCCCAGGAAACCAGTTATATTTCGGTGAATGATTTTCTGAATAAAACCCCCCGGATATTTATCCCTGTAGTCTTCAGAACAGCTGAGGAGGGATAATGGATCTGTCTCAATTTGTCAATTAGAGGTACTGGCTGATTAATAAAAATCTGCAGGGTAATGTTATTAAGAACTTTTAAAATTTATATGTTTCTGTTTTTTATAACCAGCATAAAATAATCTTGACTTAATTTAATATTGCTAACCCTGTATTTTACAGCAGAGATACTTCCATTAATAGTATGGTAGTGTTTTACATATTTAAAAATGGCACTGTTTTGTGCCATTTCCGGATTGCAGAAAACAACATGATTGTGGAGTAAGTAATTGTAAACATCTAATGTCAATGCCTTTTATCACTATCCCCCTTGACGGTTATTTGCGGCATATTCCCACTGCGTATGATTTCAGCCGCCTCCGTATAGAGCTTTTTTTTGTATAAGTCACCCTCTGCCTGGCGAATTTCCTCCAGTTTAACAGTTACGTTTTTTTCGT
Source organism: Calliopum simillimum (assembly GCA_951812925.1). Classification (NCBI taxonomy): domain Eukaryota; kingdom Metazoa; phylum Arthropoda; class Insecta; order Diptera; family Lauxaniidae; genus Calliopum; species Calliopum simillimum. The sequence continues at coordinate 27,971 of CATOTO010000198.1, read as the reverse complement.
TCAGTTGCTGGCCAGAGAGTCTCACCCCGAGAACGGCAAGACCTATAGCTCTCAGCAGAAAAATCAGCTTTTCTTCATCAAATTCCATATAATCTCATCAGGATTGGGTCTGCCCGGCACACACATTATACGGGTAAATTTGACTTAATCCAATTCAACAGTACGGATAAATAAAAGCGATCGTATATTGATGGTTTCATTAAGGCCGGAAAATATTTTTATCTTATTACCCGCATTGATTTTCTTAGCTTGAAAAATAATCACATGGCTTAATGCTTTATTTTTTATTATATCATTATTCAATTGTTACTTCCCGCTAACATATCCGAATCAAAATGATTTCCGTCATCAACCCTTCACTTTCCATGCTAAGTAACCTTATGTTTTCATGTAAAATACCGGACTGTAACCATCTGAAAAGTAATTGTTTTTAAGTAAAAATAGCTCTTCAGTAAGCTTGTTTTTCAGGTGTGATTTTCTTTTATCAGGATGCAGGTGGTGAAAAATAAAACTCACTTAAGAGGATTTTAAATGTATTTAAAGAAAGTGATTTCTGAAAGCAGGGCATGGTAGTGCCCCTTGTAATTCCGGGCGTGTTCGGCATGTCCTTTCGTCAGGAAATTACAATATTATAATATGGAATAAGAAATATTTTTTGAATAAGAAGTTTCGTACCTTTAGCGGGATGTGATTTACAATTTCGTATTTAATAAATCTGGCAGGGTTGATATAGTGCTGGCTTTTCGGGCCACTCCTAGAAAATTGAGTCACTTTATTTACGGGAGTTAAATTGCCTGTTAGATCAGTATTATACAGGTGAATGAAGATCCTGCTGAGGGGATATTTAAAAATATTATACTGGACGTATAACTATCCAAAAGACATGCTGAACTTCCCCTGCCCGGGATAGTCAGCATGTCTGGCGTGAGAGATGATACGTTATAATGATACTATAAAAAATATGAGCCGCTCAGGATAAGAAGGGTGTCTCACTTACAAAGCGATAGTCATTACTTTTTTATGAAGCTTCGCGATAACAGGCTTGATATATCTTTTGCTGGCAACGGACGCGAAAAATAATATCCCTGTATCTGATCACATCCTGCGGCGGTAAGGATCTCTTCAGTTGCCCTGTCTTCCACCCCTTCAGCTACTACCGTGTATTCAAGCTCCTTAAGCATCCTGATGACATTTGTTGCAATGATACGGCTTCTTTTGTCTGTGACTATTCCCCTGACCAGCACGCGATCGAGCTTAATAACGTCCAGTGGCATCCGGTAGAGGTAGCTGACATTACTGTATCCCGCGCCGAAATCATCAAGTGCAATTTTAAACCCCCGCTCGCGCAGGGCTATCAGCGCTGACACAGCACCTTCTTTTTCGGCTATTTTTTCTGTTTCAAGGCATTCAATTTCAATGAGGTCTGGCGTCAGGCCGGCCTTCAGCACGTCGCTGTGCAAAGTATCAGCAAATCCTTTTCTGGTGAAATCACTTTCGCTGAGGTTTACCGAAACCGGCACGCTAATACCCGCCGCCTGCCATTGCACCAGTTGTGACGATACGTTCCGGATCACCCAGTCAGCAAGCGAAGCATGCAGGCGGGTGCGGGCAGCAGCCGGAAGAAAAGCATCAGGCGATAGCTCGCCGCGCGTTGGATGACGCCAGCGGACAAGCGCTTCAACTCCGGTTAGTTTCCCCGTAATCAGGGATTTTTTAGGTTGATAAACCAGATACAGCCCGGGTTCATCCCGCAGGGCAGCTGCGAGATCATGCATTAAACGGAATTCGCCATTACGACGGCCATCGGTCAGTGCGTCAAAACTCAGCACGCGGCTGCCGGAGGAAATGGCTTCGTGCAGGGCGCTGACAGCGCGACGAAGACCTTCCTGTGCAGAGACCTCGGAAAGTGCAAAGCATGCCTCTCCTGCGTGTATGGTCAGGTCCACAGCAATCCCTTCCTCGATGAGGGCCGTAACGTCTTCCAGCTGAGTGCTGAAAGAAGAGGCTGTAAGCTGCTGGGCCTCTTCTGTAAGTACGGCATAGCGCCCTGTTGCGACAGTATATAACATATCACCAGGAGGCAGCCTGAGCCGAAGACGCAGGAGCATGCCCACATCACGCAGAAGTGATTCAACCGGTAACATGCCCATTGAGCGGGCAAGCTCGTAGACTTTCTGCATATCAATGCAGTCCAGTATCACCAGCCGCAGTCGGTTTTTTGCATCTGTGGCGGCTCTGCGCTGCATTTCCCTTAGCAGCGACTGACGGTTTGGCAACCCCGTGACGGGATCGGTAAATCCTGCGGAATGCCATGTCTCCAGAAATGTCATCACAAGTCCGGCCAGGATCTCGAGCATTTCACTTTTGCGTGATGAAAAGCGGTGAGGGCTGGTATCAGTGACACACAGCGTACCGAGCAACACCCCTTCAGAAGTCCGCAGCGGTGCGCCGGCATAAAACCGTATGAAGGGCTCACCCAGTACAAGCGGATGTGATGAAAAACGTGCGTCTTTATGTGTGTCCTGGACGACTATCGTTTGGCCACTATCCACAACATGCCGGCAGAAAGATTCTTCACGGCTTGTCTGCCGTAATGTGAAGTTTCGGGACACCGTGATAAACTGATGCCTGTCGTCGAGCACAGAAATAAAACTGCCTGTTACGCCGAGTGACTGTGCGGTGAGGGCCACAAAATCGTTTAAAATTTCATCCCGACATTCATCTGGGGTCCTCAGCACAGCAACTGCTTTAAGGCGCTGTTCCTCATCGCCGCTCAGGTTTATAAGCATTACCATTTCCCCGGTATCGTTTAGTTAAAATCGAAAGTTGACAGTGAGAGCTATGTTTATGAGTTGGCTGTAAAAATATGTTAATTCTGTCTGCAAAAACACCTCTATACAGGAAAGTGTTCCGAGTTCCTGTAAGGGGAGATTACCGGCCGCGTCGTTTTTACTGCTACAGCTCTTCAGTACAGACGCATAATAAATGTTATTTATGATTTTAATCCAGGAACGGTTTTTTTATCCAGAGCCTTCTCTTCGTTGTTCACGAGTAATGTAAGCCTTCCACACCTGTATTCGGGACGCAAAATATTTTTCCTGTGTGGCGTTACAAAACACGTATATTTTGAAATTCCTAATCAAATCAAAACAGGGTCTGTGTCAGAACGAGCCTCAACCCGATTTTTTATCTGCCAGTGCAAGCGGAAAAGTGTAACGGACATCATTATCAGTTTTGTCACGGCCTTTTCTGTCTGTCATTAAGTGAAGAGTAACAACACAAAGTGGCATTTTCTCAGCAGGCTGGCGCTGAAGTTAACTGGTCTCACAGAAAAGTTGATTACCTCCTCAGGCTCCTTACTATTTCCTGGCACTCAATCCGCAGCGATTGGTGTGAAATGTCTTTACGTACATGGTGCACACCAGTGGTGTGGTCAGATACGTTTGTTACGTCAGAAGATGTAGAGTCTGTTTAGTCGTGAGAATCGTTTATTGTGTTTACATGCTTCTGCAATTTAAGCAGAGTCTCAGACAGCAGATGAAGACGTCAGCCGTCTCTACCTGCATTGGTTACAGTTACCGCGTAATTTCCAGTACAGCCAGCTCTGCACGGCTGCTGCCGGCAGAGAACGGGCATAAAAAAAGCCGTTCACTGCATCACTTCCATCTGTATCTTCATCCAAAGAAGTGATGACCCGATAGTCCTGACTCTCCAGCATTCTGATAATGCCACGGACCATAATACGTGAAGCAGCATCAGCCGAAAGCGACGCTTTGAGTTCATGTGTGAGGCTCACGACCGCTGGCGGGGGGCGTAAAAGATAAGTCTGATTACCGGAGGTCATGCTCAGGTCATCCAGCGTAGTAACGAACCCGTACTGCCTGAGTCTGCTGATACCCTCTAATGCTGCGGGACTGCCCGGGATCGCATCAGGCGTGAGGCATTCAATCTGAAGCAAGGCTGGTGAAAGGCGGGCTTTTTTCATTCTGCGCTTTAAGTCTTTTGCAAATCCACTCCGGGCAATATCCTCGTCAGAAACGAATACTGAAACAGGCAGAGTGATACAGGTATTGTGCCATTGTTTCAGCTGTGTAATTACCTGATTCAGGGTCCAGTCTGTCAGCTGAGAAAGGGCAGCCGAAGAGATGCCAATTTCACCAAGCTTACCGGGGCCCAGACACCCGAACCGGGGGTTGTCCCATTCCACGTGAGCTTCAAGCCCAACGGGTAATCCTTTTTCCATACATAATCTGGGCTGGTATAAGAGCGTGAGCCCCCGCCCCGAACGCATTACGGCGATAAGTTCATCCGACTCAGATACAAACCGGGGCAAATCTTCCGCAAGCGGGAGATCAAAACGAGCGGCAGGAATTCCCCGGATAGTTGCGTCTGTCAGGGCTGATAAAGCCTGAGCAACGACCTCACGCGCAGAGCCCGCGCCGGGGTTAAAATGGGTCTCGCCCGTTACCGGCGACAATTCCAACGAAATATTGTCCCCGAGATGCGCGCTGATGCCGTGCAGGAGAGTCGATATACGCCCTGCACTCAGCCGGCCCTCATCCTGCGCAAGCAGTGCAAAACGTCCTGCAGAGAAGGAATAAAGTTTTTCCCCGGGACCGGGTCTGAGCCTCAGGGGAATAAGCGTGGCGATATCCTGAAGCAACCCTTCAACTGCAGGAGCCCCGAGGGAACGCACCAGCTCACGGGCACGCGACATATCCAGGCAGTCGATAAGCACCAGACGCCGGGTAGGTTTTCTTTCATCTGCTGCAGCTACCTGTAAATCACGTACCAGCTGCTGCCTGTCAGGCAGCCCTGTCACCGCATCAGTGAGCCCCGCGGAATACCAGGCCCTCAGAAAGGACATAACCATGGTGGACAGGAGAGTTAAGCTATGTATCTGCCCGGCAGAGAAGGCGTGGGGGCGTGTGTCAGTTACACAAAGTGTTCCCGGAACAAAACCATCTATATCCCTGAGCGGTACTCCAGCATAAAAGCGTATGTATGGTGCACCGGTTGTCAGCGGATGTGAGATAAAACGGGGGTCAAGTAAAGTGTCCTGTACCACCATGGGTTCATCACTATCGACGACGTGCCGGCAAAAGGCATTTTCGCGTGTTGAGACCTTAAGGCTGAAATTCAGGGAAGCCATAACGGTCTGTTGCTCATCATCTACCACAGAGACAAAGCTACCTGGGATGCCTAGTTTTTGTGCAGTCAGTCTGACAAACTGCGTCAGAATTTCATCCCGGCTTTCGTCAGGGGCTTTCAGAAGATTAAGCAGGTTGAAGCGGTGCTCTTGACTGGCACCTGCATCATATGACATTACGCTCTCCGGCCGGCTGTGAAGTGCCGGGAATTAAAACAATATATATAGTTAAAATAAGCAAAGAAAGTAATCACTTCAAAAGGTGAAATTTATCAATCGTTAATAAAGAACAATCGTATTTTACATAAGTTCCTTTTCGGTAAGCAGACCCTTTCTTAATGAAATCTTTACCTTAGGAGCACTGGTGCGTGGGGGATTATTTTTAATTGTATAGCAGCTATACGCATAACAAAAGGAATGTTTGTGCTGTCGAATGATTTCTGTTAGTGATGATTAATTATAAAAAATAACCATTGCACATTTAAACGCTCAGCTGAGCAAGGGAGGAAGTTAAAATCCTGATGGCGTGAATAATACTACCGTCTCAAATTTTAACAAACTGGTTACCTGTTGTGATGGATGCCTCAAAGTCACTGCAGGTGGTTCAATTATTCTAAAATAGGGATTATAATGAAGCCGAAACGCAAATTAATAGTTTCATGTCTCTGATGCAGGAGGATTTCTGGAAAAAAATTTTTTGTTAATACCCGTGGTTGTAAAGGACAATGTTCGTGAGCTTCGTATCGCTGCAGGGCTTACGCAAGCACAGGCTGCTGAGATTTTTGGTTTCAGCCTGCGTATCTGGCAAACCAAAGAGATAACAGGGGCTGAGGCAAGCCTTCTGCGCCAGAAAGAGTACGAATTTCTACTTCTGCTGGCGGGGAGACATCCTCATTTTACATTATCTGCTCGCAGCCAGACGAAAGGTCATTGAGGCGCAGGTTTAAAATTATTTTAATATCATCTTTATACGGGCCTTTGGGCCCCGGCTTCCTTTTGTAATCATAAAGTAACAACAAACTTTATTCCCAATCCCGCTTCCTACACAAACTGCATATTGATCCTTGAAAGCAATGCGGTGAATTTTAATCTTTTAGCAAAATATTATCACGCGCTGATGATTCGATTAAGAGGGAATGAGGGGTAATAAGTTCAAGGGAATTGTCTATGTTATGGATGACATAGAACCTTTCTAACTTCATCTTTAATTGCCAAGGTTATTGCAGATTGCCAGAATTGAGAAAGGTATTCCTGAACAGAAACCTATTATACACGGAGTAAAAATCAAGCAGAAGATTAAATTTGGGATGGAAGAACATACGAGCTGAAGCCTGAGTCACACGTAACATTAACTTACTCACGACGAAGTATGAGTAAGTTAATGTATGGCTCAGTTGAAGACCATACCACCGTCGATCAGCAGTGACTGACCGGTCATATAATCGGAGTCTGGCCCCGCCAGAAATGAGACGCATGCTGCCACATCTTCAGGTTCTGATAACCTCCCCAGGGTTATACGTTTCGAAAACTCTTGCGTGCCAAAGCCTGCAGCTTTACCCGCTGTTTGGGAAATTTGTTTGTCGATTGATTCCCACATGGGGGTTTTAACAATACCCGGACAAAAAGCATTTACCGTTATGCCTTTGGAAGCAAGGTCCTTTGCCGCAGTTTGTGTAAGCCCCCGAACGGCGAACTTGCTGGAGCTATATACGGCCAGTTCAGGATTGCCAACATGCCCTGCCTGAGAGCAGGCATTAATGATTTTTCCTCCGTGCTTTTCCGCGCAAAAGGCATTAATTGCCGCCTGCATCCCCCAAATAACGCCCTTAACGTTTACGTTGTAAACCTTATCAAAAATTTCCTCCGTGATATCGGTAATCGGTGTTGAAGGCGCAATGCCTGCGTTATTGACGATGACATTCAGATCCCCCAGGGTATGGCGTGCTTCTTCAACGGCACTGAAGACCTTATCGCGTTGGGTCACATCAACCTGCAGCGCGACAGCCTTTCCTCCCGAATGGATAATTTTATCCGCGATCTGCCGCGCTGTTTCAATGTTATAGTCCGCAATGGCTACCGCAAAACCATCCTTTGCCAGACGTAAAGCAATGGCAGCGCCGATGCCTTGACCGGCTCCCGTTACAAATGCAACTTTGTTCATCATAATGGCATCCTTAAAAAAGTGAATCAGAAAATCTGTCTCAGGTATTACTGTTTCATCCGCTGATGGTTATCTTTTTTATCCTGGCAGGGCAGCGCCCACATCTCGATCGGTGCCCCCATTACGTTACGAAACGTTTGTTCGTATTGTACCGAACTGTTTATCAGGAATGGGTGGGCGCCATAAGCCAAGAATCAACCCACACAGCCCCTTGGCACCGGGAATGTGCGAATTTTCCCGTCACACCTCTGCCTTCTCACAAATCAACACTTAAGTCCTGTTAATATTATGTTGGGTCTTTTGGCAGATAAGTTCCAATAGTTAAAGCTGCTAACTTTGAGACGTATTTGATCTGGGACTTAACTATCCATGTTTTTTTTCGCCAGGAACCCTACACTGCACTTTTCCTGTGCCATAAGTTTTGTAACAGGGTGGGGGTTGCCGATTATAAGCCTCGAAAAGCCTTGGGCTGATGCATGCAACTGGGGGGCAGGCGTGGCAGGGATTTTGGATCAGGCTTGCACCGGGAGTATATCCCTAAAGATCTTTGCATATGCAGGTATAAAAGATGCAGGCCGCGTGCCGATAACATTCTGCGCAACTTTGCCATTATTATTTTTTGCCGGGAAAAATATGTTTCGTAAATTATTAAAAAAACGACCTGAAGCCGAACGACCATTGGATCCGCTCACGCCGGCTGTTACCTGTGAAACGTTAGCAGAAGTTGAAAGTGACATTGACGGCATGCTGCTTTCCGTTCCAGAACTTATGCGCGAAGGAGTATGGGTTATGGAGGGACCTGATTTCTCCGGCAACAGCATTATTAAGCTGTCGCCCAGAGCCCGGAATCTGCTTGGGTTGGCCCTGGATACTCCTCACGACCAGTCTTCTCTGACGTCTCTCATGAGTAATGAAGATAAAGAGGCCTTCCGGCTTTACATCCGCCGAGTTGTCAGCAATATCAGTGATAAAGGGCATACTTTATTATGCCGGCTCAACACCGGTGGCCATAAGAGTGAGTGGTTCAGCATCAGAGCTAAGCATGATTCACGCGGCACTACGCCTAATGTCACCGGTACTCTGGAAAAAATCGACGATCAGGTTGAGCAGGCCCATCGTTTTGACATTGTGTCCACGCGTTTTGACCTGTCCCGTGAAATGCTCAACGATGGACTCTGGGATCTCGATATACTAAACGGCGACCCCATGAATCCACGTAATGTATTCTGGTGGTCTCCTCAGTTCAGAAAACTGCTGGGGTTTGAGACGGTGGAGGAGTTTCCTGACGTGATGGAAAGCTGGTCTTCCAGGCTGCACCCGGAGGACAAACAGAATGCGCTCGACTCCTTTGTAAAACATCTGCTGGACCGAAGCGGTCAAACGGGATTTGATATTGAATACCGGCTGAAACTTCGAACCGGAGAATACCGGTGGTTCCAGGCTCGCGGGCAGACCAAGCGTAGTCCAGATGGAACTCCGCTGCGGGCGGTGGGTGCGCTAATCGATATTCAGAACCGCAAAGACCGAATGATTCATCAGCGGAATGAGGTACAACGCAGGGAGCAGACAACCAGAACGGCTGATGAGATAGCAGAACTGGTAGCTGAAAATGGAGATATTGCTGCCCAGATCAAAATAATTTCCCTGAATGCAAGTATTGAGGCTGCAAGGGCGGGTGTACACGGCAGGGGCTTTTCTGTTATAGCCAGTGCGATAAGGGTATTAGCAGAAAGAACGGCGGATATCACTGGTCAAATATCCCGTTTGCAGATGCGTATCAGAAACTCATCCGGCGATAGCGATTAGCGCGGGATTGTGGAATAAACCCTGTTTTCTGAGAAATCATATACCAGTCAGCCTTAACGGTATCATTAGGACCTGTCTTTAAGCTGATATTGGGACAGTTGTTTCCTCCGGGATGCAGTAACTCCTGTCCCCAATATTCAGACAGACTTAGTACCCAGGATGTGAGTGGTTAGCAAACCGTTAAATTCTTTACCATTCGGGAATGTCGTACCGCATCGTTCACCCAGTGATTGCCAGTCAAGTAGCCGCTCTTACAAATTATTAATAGCGTAGGGAATTGAAAGATGCACAGGTTTTGAAGCAGCACTGGACTATTAATCTCTTCATGAAGATGGACCGCATGCACGTCACCAAATTACTTTTTGACGTGCAATGTATGTCGTAAGATTTTTAGACATACCCGCATGACTTGATTTTGCCATTATTACGTACTACTTTTAAAGTAAGGCTGTTTGATTCCAAAAATACAAAGGATTTAGTTAATAAATGAAATTAAAGTTAACAGAATCTGAATTATTTGATCTTAAGGGTAAGCATTTTGCCTCCACAACCAATGCATCTAAAAAATCTGTAACACAAGTCATCGAAATAATTAATCGGGATGGTCAATTTATGGTAATTCATGAACACTCAGGAAAAAGGAAAAAAACTCCATTTTCAGTGTTCATTCTCAGATTCCCTTATAAGGTCAACTCTTAACGTACGTTATTCAGGGGCGCTGCCACGCACTTATTCACTATCTTATTTTGTAATATAACCATCGTACATTACGGTATTGAATATGAACAAGCAGACTCAGAGCGTAGTGAAAAGAATGGCCAGTTCAGAATAACCCTGCGTATGGGTCACGTAAAAACGTATTTGGCTCGCAATATCCGGCTGAATGACCATCTCATAAAACCAAATATCAGTGGATGCCGTCGACGAGGGTATGGCTTAAGGCATTTCAGTTGCTGAATTTAAAATTTTTTCGGCCCGTGATGTCTTTGCAAGGCTATCAATGTGGTCACCCCCCATATCCGGTGTTAAAAGTTTGATTTATTTAACAAAGGGCCTGAATATCCAAAGCTAATCAATTTCAAGCTCTGGGGAAGGGGGCGATGTTTTTTGACAAAAAATACAGATCCATTCCCAGTTTATCCAGTAACCGCTCAGCCTGAATCATTCGTTCAGCAATGGGGAAATCACTCTTTATTTTTGCTGCAAATATAATAACATTTCCACTGGGCACTCGACAGAAAAGTACTTCTCCAAAATTTTTATTCAGCGAACGATGTAGTGGACTTTCTCTTCTTGGGATTTCATGATAGTTTATTACAAGCCAGCCGTTATAATTCATTCTTTCCCTGCAGGTTATCAGGAAGCTTTCTGTCTCCTGAAATGGATCCATGTAAAAAGCAGAATAAAGATCCGAGAAAATCACATCGTAATGCTTTATACTTTTTTTCAGGTGCCTTTTCGCATCTTCGATGTGATAAGATATATTTTCTGAAACGGGTAAAGAGAAACACTTACGTGCTACTGAAAGCACATCTTTTCTTATTTCCACGACATCTATCTCTATTTCATTATCAATGAAATTTAATGTCCTCACGAGCGCTCCACCTCCAAGCCCCAAAACTAAGACATTATCCGTGGTCGTGAAAGCTACGGCCATTAACATGGCTTTAATGTAATTATGCACTGGCAATTTAACATTACTTTTAAGCATTTTGCTTTGCTCATTTATCCCTTCAAAACGAAGGACCCTGTAGTCATCATAATCAGCAACGATGATGTCTCCATATTCGTCCGTAACCTTCAAAACTATAATCTCCGTGGAGCGGAGAGATGAGCCTTTAAAAAAATTGCCGAGCAATGCCATTTACTGTTCTCAATCATGAAACATTATGAAAAAACATTATAACAATATTGGTTTATTCTGACACTGAACTTTTGTTCCAAAACCTTATCTGCAACTCAATAATCTGATCTGACCCCCTTATTTCTTGTGGGGGTTGACAACGCTTAAATATAGATGTTGTGGGTTTAGGCAATCAGCGTCGATTCCATAAAGTTAAAAAGTCCGAAAAGATATTAAATGGCTGTTTCCGTTACGCTTATAAGTAATGGATCCCTGCGGAGGAAGAAAGTGACTGGGACGGACTGACCCTTTTAATCCGGTCCCTGAAAGAGTGAACCCGATGTTGCGGGTAACGGTCAGATTCCCTACGCTCAACGGCCTTTCGCATACAGCACGGTGAAAATTGCCTGCGGACGTTATTTTTTGCTTTTAAAGTCAATTCCTTGAGGATACACACGGTGTGTTGCTGCCAGGGATGCGCGCATAAAAAAAAACAGGCATCGGCCTTCTCTCTTAAAGACCACCTGGGGCGCCCATTCTTGCCGGTCACATCAGCCACAAAGGTGAAACTGCATACCTACGCTCAGCAATTAGAAAATCAGTCCTGTCAGGCGGATATCCAGGTTTTTAGGCAATCAATCAATGAACGAGGATACCTGGATACCGAAACGACGGGAGAGGTTGCGCATGTGATTGAGCGTAAGCTTGCGTTCACCTTTCATGGTCAAGCTGACCAGGGATCTTCCCCCGACCTCCTCTCTGAAATAACTCTGATTCAGATTGTGCTGATCCATGATGACCCCAAGTATTGCGACTGCTTTTGGCAATCCTTCCAGCAATCTTTGCAGACCGTTCATAGCGGGCTACAACGCTGTCGTTAAAGCGTAAAATCGACGTGCTCACCGCCGGGCATATTTACGCCGATAGTAAGCTGGCCACCCAGCGCTTCAACATATCGCTTGAGCGTCGCAATTTTCAGGTCTTCACCGCGCCCCTCAATAGCCGCAACGGAAGGTTGTGCGATCCCCATGGCTTTTGCCTGCTGCTTTTGCGTTTTAGCCAGCGCCTCGCGAAGTTTATACAGCTGAGAATCAAGCCGCATTTCTGCAACTTTATTGTTCACCTGAGTGAGCTCCTCGGGTGTTAAATCAGCCATCAGATCATCAAGCGTCCTCATTTTCCACTCCGTTTCAGGTAGTCCAGGTGTCGGTGATACTCATTTTCAGCCGTTTTAATCATGGTTTTGTAGAAGCGCTTTTCATCTGTACCTTCTTTGTTACCCGCGCACAAAACAATGGCTTTACGTAAAGGGTCGAACACAAAAAAACCTCTCACGGGCCGTCCTTTGCTTTGAACTCTCAACTCTTTCATATTTGGGATCTTGGAGCCGTATAACGCATCAACGTGAGGGCGCCCGAGGTGGGGGCCTTCCTGCTTCATAAATTTAGTGCAGCAATAACGTCCAGCTGCATCGCCCTGTCCTGCTCTTTCAGCCATTCAGCGAATAAACCCGTGGTTTCAACGGCCCACACACGCTCACCTTTATATATTGCAGTCTATAAACAGGGTATACACTATAGACTATATTTACAATGCTTAATCATCATTATATAGAAATACTTCCCCCGTATTACTCCACAATAAGACCTTTTACAGGAACAGTGCTTTCTTAAACTGGCTGTCTGTAAGATTTACAGCCAAACGGAACACCAAAATGGCATGCAGATGGTTCCTTCCGGATCCATTTAAGATGTGCGCAGCCTGTCACTGCCTTTTGCCGTTTCGTTGTGGTTCCGGCCCGCTTCTATCGGGGTAAAGCACTCGAATCATTTATGGTAGAGCACCATGACTCTAAATTTTGAAGTTTATAGTGTCATTGTGATATGTGGCTTAAGATTTTAATTCAGTCATATTTAATTCGTAAACTGATGTAAAATAACGCTTTTTATGGTCATTTCATACTGAAATTCCCAATGATTTACATGGCTTAAGGCGATATAAAACTCACCTTTAGTGATCTTCAGCAGGCCGTTTACCCGTTAAAAAGTCAAGCCTCAATCTCACCCGGCATGTGTTTTTATGATTATGTTTACTGCCGCTTATTACGAAAGTGTGACATACCACCCTCACTGCAGGTTACCTTGCACTTGATGAAATAAATACGGAAAAATTTATTGCAGGATCCTGTTTCATCGGTGTTGCGGTCTGGATGGTGGCGTATTCACGTAAAAAGGAGCAGGCCGTATAAGGAAATTTTCAGCAATGCGTCACAATGTGCCCTGCGAAATACAGAGACAGTCAACGACAGACTCTGGTGCAGGGCACAAAGCGAACTGATGACGCGTTCAGGTCTTACACCAGTAGCTTTTTTAATCTTGCCCTGCACCATGCATTATATTCTCAGCTGTATACCCAGTCCTTTTTATCGGGAAACATAGCATTCAGTATCGTAATGAATTTTCTGATGCAGGCTGTTATAGCCACTTTTTAAGGTTTCCCACGTGGAATGAGCGACGTGTAAAAGTCTTTAATCTGAGGGTTATATCGTACCGCTGAAAGCATCGCCATATATTGTATTGCGTGCAGACCTGACCTGCCGCCCCAGATAGCCCTTTTACCGCGAAGCTGCCCACTGTCTCTGTCATACGGACATACGGACATACGGACATACACCAACCAGGGCCGAAATCTGCCTGCTTGTCAGCTCTCCGAGCTCCGGAAGCTGGCTCAGGATAGCAGCCTGAGTTATCGGCCCGATACCCATAAATTTTTCAAGAATTTTTCGTTTTGAAGATAATGCAGCATTCTGATGCTGCGGGTATTTTATTTCCTTATCAAGAGTATCAATCTGCGCGCTTAGCCAGACGATTTGCTCCGCAATACTCTTCTTAATCCAGGCCCCGCTTTTTTCCTGCAGCCTGTTAGTTTCCATGACACGATTCTGTACCAGCTGACGCCGCCGTGTAAGGAGCAGCGCCAGATGCTGGAGTTCTTTATCCCTGGCAGGTCTGAACTCCGGTTTCATACGACGACCATATTTCGCAGATTATCCTGGCATCAATGGTGTCGTTTTTTGCTACCTTGCTCATTGCCCGCGCAAAATTCTTTATTTGCCGCGGATTAATGACGGCGACAGGCAGACCCGCTGAAATCAGCATTGATTCAGCAAGAGAGTGATACCGGCTTGTGGCCCCATGATAACGCCTGATATATGAAGGCCTTCCAGTTCCTTCAGCAGTTGAATGATGCCGGAAGCTGAGTTCTCCACATGTATCAGTTGCTCACTTGTATCGACACAAATATCTAAAGCGAACTTTAAGACGTCAATGCCAACGGTGGTTTTATCGCTCATTTCAGTTCTCCCTGCCTTGCAGATATGGTCTTTTAGTGCGCCAGACAATTGTTCGGGCTATAGCTGAAAATGATGCTGCGCATAGTGCTCAGCCGCGGGCTTATTGGTCCCTGGTGCTGCAGCTTCAGTGCAAACAAAGGATAAGTTTAGATTCATTCCGGTTCTGCTTTAAACATACAAAGCAATTGTGTTCGACTACAAGATATTTCATTGTGGACAGTGAATAAACTCGCCGTGGAAGAAGCATTTTTAGTTTAGGCTAATGGACAAATCAGGAAGCATCCAGAGATGAAAAGCTGAACTGGCTTTTGATGTGAGGCTTAATGCCTCGAAATGAATTTATTTAAAATTAATAGATGTTCTACCTGGCGATTCATTAGCAGGTATCAAGAAAACTGATCTTATTGTAATAAAGCATAGTAAAATTTCTGGTCAGTGCGTTTGCCTTACGCCGGATTCTCATGCCCTGAACATCCACCCATGTTAATCACGTGTTAATTGTCCTTTATCACCGAGCTGGGAGTTACTCCGAAAGCTTTACGGAATGCATGGCTGAAATGGGTCAAATCAGAGAAACCGTGATCAAGAGCAATCTCTGAAACACTCCGTGCCCCGCCCTGACAAAGGGCGTTTCTGCAGGAGTCCAGACGTTCCTGCCATATAATAGCAGCCGGCGTTTTCTGATGACGGGCAAAAGCACGGGTTACAGTGCGGACAGACACGTGATGTGCTTTCGCAATGCTTTCCAGGCATAGTTCAGGGTTCTTCAGATTACGACTTATATAGTTACGTACCCTCGCGTACAAATCGCGTTCAGCAGCGACTTTATCAATGTTCTGAAGTTCAAGACTTAGCGTCAGCAGATCCAGTATCGTCTGCGAAAAGTGCCCGGCCATTTCCGGATTACCCGAAAGAACAGAATTATTAGCGGCCAGACAGACGATTTCCCGGAGTGGGGTTACACCGGGGCGGTTTTTATCAAGGATTGTGGCGGTCATCAGCTCCATGGCTGAAGTCTGCCCTTTGAGAAGGTGCCGCGGAATACGGATCAGATGATTATGGTTTCCGCCAATGCTGAACCGAAAAGTCTGAGCCGCATCATAAAGCACCAGGTCTCCTGCCGACAGACTGGTCCTGCGACCGCCCTGTTCGAGCTGACCATACCCCCCCTGAATGTAGCCCAGCCACAGGTCATCCTCCGGCCCCGAGCGTAGATGATGAGACCTTCTCTCCCAGTGATGCAGGGTTGAACTCAGGGTACATACATCTACCAGCCCTATTTCACGAACCGCAAGCTCACCATTGAATCTGCCGTCAGCCTGTGGCTTGCCATCTGAAGGAATACAGTGACGAAGAATAACGTCATGCCAGTAGTCAAAGCGCTGATGGACTGCAACCTCTCCGGTTGAATACCGTATTTGTCCCTGGAGTGCGGAATGATTGTTCACAGCAACACCTCATGTAAATCGGCTGATAATTAATAGTTACTCCTGACTGTAAGCAATTTCCACGCCATGCTTTTACCCCGCACTACAGGCTTAAAATGACTCTATCAGGAGTGTGTCAGCATCCCCAGTGCACTTTTGCAGAGCAATTGCGCACCATTTCGATTCAGATTTAAACCGCGGTAATCCAATCACAGCCATGTCCGCAAGAGCCAGCTGATTGTCCTGCTCAGCCAGGTAGAAATAAAAATTCTCATTAGTATCGGTGTTGAGAATATTCATCACTGAAAAACCATACCGGAGAGTTTTATGGAATCAGCCATCGACAAGCACCTTAAATGCCCCCGCACGCTGTCCCGCCGGGTTCATGATGATTACGAGCCTCCTTTTCCGATGTTTGTCGGCCGGGCCGATAAAGATCTGACTCAGGTCGTCATGGCCTATCTGGGGGTGCAGTTTCATGAAGAGCATCGGCAGATAGCGGTATTGGCCATGCAGCGCATGGTCGACAGCTTCAACCTGAATAACGGTCCGGCTCACCATGACATGACTTTTCATGTAGATAACCAGGGATTCGGAAACTTTATTGTGGTGGGCTACTGGAGAGATCCGTCGGCCTATTGCCGCTGGATGCGCCTGCCAGAAATCGAACATTGGTGGTCATCAGATGAACGTCTAGATGAGGATCTTGGCTATTTTCGGGAAATCATCGCACCCCGTGCCGAGCAGTTCGAAACCCTGTATGCCTTCAAAGAGGATCTGCCGGGCGTAGGGGCCCTCATGGACAACCTCAGCGGTGAGATTCAGGAACACGGCTACTGGGGATCGGTGCGTGACCGAATTCCGGCCTCACAGAGTGACTGGCTGCAGCCTGAAGGCGAGTTGCGCATCATTGCAGGCGATCCCATAGCCGGAGGGCGGGTGGTGGTGCAGGGCCACGACAACATTACGCTCATCCGCTCAGGTCAGGACTGGGTTGAGGCGGATGAACAGGAGCGCCAGCTTTACTTCAATGAAATGCTGCCGCCACTGCAGGCAGGCATGGATTTTCTTCGCGACGAGGGGCACGCACTCGGCTGTTACAGCAACCGCTTTGTGCGCAACGTCGACCGTAACGGAAACCTGCTGGATATTGCCTACGATATTGGCTTCTGGCGTTCTCTGGACCGGCTTGAGCGCTGGGCCGAATCTCACCCCACCCATCTGCGTATCTTCACTACCTTCTTCCGGGTCGTAACCGGCCTACAGAAGCTGCGGCTTTACCATGAGGTTTCCGTTTCAGACGCCCGTTTTCAGACCTTTGAATACATCAACTGCCATCCCGTAACCGGAATGATGCGGGACGCTAAGCGCTGAGAAAAATAATTAACAACGTCAACATTCTGGGGATTTTATGCACGCATTACGTTTCAGCGCACCAGCGCTCATGCTCGCGTCTCTGCCGGCTTTCGCGGTGGAAGTGGCACCAGGTGATTACAGCCAGTTCCCTGATGGCACAACCGTAGGACTGCTTTACTACCAGCACGCATCAACCGGTTCGGCACACTCGCGCGGTAACAAAGTCAGCTCTGATTACAGTCTGACATCCGATATCGGCATGCTACGTCTGCTGCATACCGTGCAGATTAGCGAATCGGCAACGCTGGACCCGCAGTTCCTTTTGCCGTTTGGGCGGATTTCAGGCGGTGGAGAGGCTGCTTCGCTTGGCTCAGCCAGCGGCACAGGAGACCTGATACTGACCGTTCCTCTGAAGGTCAGGCTCAGCAACGGCGGCGACATCTTTGGTTTTTCACCTTATCTGTACGTGCCCTCAGGTAGTTACGACCATAACGATCCCCTGAATCTGGGCGAAAACCGCTGGAAAGTAGATCTGCAGGCCGCATGGGTGAAGTTCTTTACAGAACACTGGGCGCTGGACGTGGTAGGTGATGGCATCTGGTACGGGAACAACAGTGACTATGGTCCCGGTTCATCACGACTTGAACAGGATAACGCCTGGGCCGCACAGATTATGGGGCGGTATATACCCGATCAGACGCTCTCCTTTGGGCTGGGATTCGGCCAGACCTGGGGGGGCGAAACCACCGTTGATGGTGTCAAGCAGGATAACCCGACTCAGACCACCAATATCCGCCTGACTACCACGAAATTTGTCACCCCGCGCGATCAGTTCCAGATTCAGCTGGGGCGGGATCTGCGCGTGGAGAATGGCGCAGAAGAAAACTTCCGCCTGAACCTGCGCTACGCCCGCGTTTTCTGAACGTGTCTTTCCTGACCAGCTGAGTGTCCTTCTCAGCCAGGTTATGGGGAGCCGATCGCGTTATGTTCAGAGCAGGAAATCAGTCTTTGATATTTTACATGAGGAACAGAAAATGGCCATTGAACGCCCGGACGCCAGCCAGTTACAGCAACTTGCCTGCCAGCTTCACCTGACCCTTTCAGACAGTGAGGCCGCTGAATATCTTTCCCTGATGCAGTCGAACCTTGATGCTTATGACCTGATAGAGGGTTTAACGGATGAAATTCCGCCGGTTGTTTATCCACGCGAAAAAGGCCACCGCCCCGCAGGAACTGAGAATCCGCTAAACGCCTGGTATTACAAAAGTGAGGTAGCGGGAGCACCCGATGGCAGGCTGAAAGGAAAAACCGTGGCGCTGAAGGACAACATCGCCCTGGCCGGCGTTCCGATGATGAACGGGGCCACCTCGCTTGAGGGGCATGTGCCCGCCTACGATGCGACCGTGGTAACCCGCCTGCTGGACGCCGGCGCAACCATACTGGGTAAGGCCACCTGTGAACATTTCTGCCTTTCCGGCGGCAGCCATACTTCCGATCCTGCGCCTGTCCATAACCCCTGGCGCCAGGGGCACAGCGCCGGGGGATCCTCTTCGGGCAGCGCCGCGCTGGTTGCCGCAGGTGAGGTTGATATGGCTGTCGGCTGCGACCAGGGCGGTTCTATCCGTATTCCCTCCGCCTTCTGCGGCACCTACGGAATGAAACCCACCCACGGGCTGGTCCCTTATACCGGCATTATGCCCATTGAGGCCACTATCGACCATGCCGGTCCGATCACTGCCAGCGTGCGTGACAACGCTCTGATGCTGGAAGTCATGGCGGGTCCTGACGGTCTGGATCCGCGACAGTACAGCCCGCGCAGCGGGAACTATACCGCCGCGCTGGAAAAAGGGGTCAGAGGGCTGAAAATAGGAATAGCGACGGAGGGATTTGGGCTACCTAACCTTCAGCCTGCGGTCGCGGAGAAAGTCCGGGCAGCGATTGACCGCCTGATAAGCCTCGGCGCACAGGCAGGCGAGGTGTCGGTGCCGGGGCATTCGCTTGCCGCCGCGCTGTGGTCACCCATCGGCTGCGAGGGCCTGACGATGCAGATGATGCACGGCAACGGTATGGGGTTTAACTGGGAGGGCCTCTATGATGTTGCGTTACTCGATAAACATGCCGGATGGCGTGCGAACGCAGATTCGCTCTCGCCCTCTCTCAAAATCTGTATGCTCATCGGCCAGTATGGCCTCTCGCGCTACAACGGCCGTTACTACGCCAAAGCCCAGAATCTGGCACGCCGCGCACGCGCCGATTACGACCGCGCCCTGAGTGACTTCGACCTTCTGGTCATGCCTACCGTGCCGGTTACGGCTCCGCCCCTGCCATCATCTGACTGTTCGGTAACGGAATATATCTCTAGGGCGTTTGAGATGATTGGCAATACTGCGGCACTTGACGTGACCGGTCATCCGGCCATGTCTGTTCCCTGCGGGCTGGCAGGGGGACTGCCCGTTGGCATGATGCTGGTAGGCCGTCACTATGCTGAAAGCACGATTTATCAGGCTGCCGCCGCGTTTGAGGCGAGCGGCGATTGGAAGCAGATGTAATAACCGGGCCGCAATGTCCGACACCGTTTACCAACACCCGGAGAAGAACGATGGCACATGACCATGAGCACAACCACACCGAGCCCCCGGAAGAGATTGCGCTGCGGGTGAAAGCGCTGGAGTCACTACTGACGGAAAAAGGACTGGTTGACCCTGGTGCGCTGGATGAACTCATCGACACCTACGAACACCGCATCGGGCCGCGAAACGGCGCCCGCGTGGTGGCGAAGGCCTGGAACGATCCCGATTACAAGGCACGTCTGCTTGAACACGGGACCGCGGCCATTGCCGAGCTGGGGTTTTCCGGCGTACAAGGTGAGGACATGATGGTGGTTGAGAACACACCGGATGTTCATAACGTGACCGTCTGTACGCTGTGCTCCTGCTATCCCTGGCCGACGCTTGGCCTGCCCCCGGCCTGGTACAAGTCAGCGCCTTACCGCTCGCGTATCGTTATTGAGCCACGTAGTGTCCTGGCAGAGTTTGGCCTGAACATCAGCGAGGAAAAGGAAATAAGGGTATGGGACAGCAGTGCAGAACTGCGCTACCTCGTGCTGCCAGAAAGGCCGGCCAACACAGCGGGCTGGAGTGAAGAGCAGCTCGCCAAGCTGGTGACGCGCGATGCCATGATAGGCACCGGTGTTGCCCTGCAACCCGATGCCCTGAAAGACGTTTCGGAGGAGGCGCGATGAACGGAATACACGATCTGGGCGGAATGCACGGCATGGGTGCCGTCATTACTGAAGAAAATGAACCGCCCTTTCATCACGAATGGGAGCGACGCACCTTTTCATTATTTGCCTCCCTGTTTGTCGGTGGTCACTTTAACGTGGATATGTTCCGGCATGCCATTGAGCGCATGAACCCGGCGCACTACCTTGAAGAAAGCTACTACGAACACTGGATGCACGCTTTCGAAACGCTGCTGCTTGAAAAGGGAGTCATTACCACGGAAGAGCTGGCCGGCATTCAGGCGCCAGTAAAAGCATCCGATAACGTCTCTGTATTACACCAGAATATGGTGCAGGTCGTCGTCATGACGGGAGCATCAGCCCGCGTTGACACTGACATGCCCGCGAGCTTCAGGGCGGGCGACCGCGTAAGGGCAAAAAACATCAATCCAGTCGGCCACACCCGCCTGCCGCGCTATGTACGAGGAAAAACCGGCACAATTGTCATTGACCACGGCGTATTTATTACCCCGGACACCGTGGCACATGGCCTTGGCGATCATCCGCAACACGTCTACAGCGTCAGCTTCGACGCCACAGAGTTGTGGGGAGAAAACGCGTCAGCAAAGGACACGGTGCGCATTGACCTGTGGGACGATTATCTGGAGGCATTATGAGTACATTCACATCGGTAATGATAAGTGAAGCGGGAGCAGGCAGCGCACCGTTTGAGCACCCATGGCAGGCGCAGGTCTTTTCCCTGGTCGTCTGCCTGCACAAGGCAGGACTGTTCAGCTGGAAGGCCTGGGTGGACATGTTCAGTACAGAAATTAAAACGCACCCGGCACTGGCGCATGAAAGTGTAAATGATGCCTATTACCGTCAGTGGGTGGCCGCAACGGAAAAGATGCTGATGTCCCTGCAGATGGCCGGTGAGGCAGAGATAAGCTGCCGAACAGAGGAATGGCGTCAGGCATATCTTAACACTCCCCATGGTATGCCGGTGACGCTCACCAAGGCAAGCTGTCCGCCTGAGCATATTCACCACCACCCGGTGCACCGTGTCCCCGTGGCAGTCAGTCCGGGATCGGCGCGAACTGACTCCTGAAAATTTTACACCCAGAAATGAGAACAAATTATGGAACATATTGTTGAAAAGATTCATTCAGAGCCCGCGCCGATTCCTCTCAGCGCAATCCTGCCCTGGAGCGCATTTATCACGCTGATGGTGCTTCTGTCGGTCTATTTTATCGGTGCAGAGCAGGGGGCAACCGCCGTCTTCTCCGGCAATCAGATCCATGAGTATTTCCATGATGCCCGGCATCTGCTGGGATTTCCCTGCCACTGAGGACAGACACATGACCGGAAAGCTGTTGTTGAACGGGATGTTTGCCGGGATGCTGGCGGGTATCATTGCCTTTGGTTTTGCCCATTTTTTTGGTGAACAGCAGGTTGACAAAGCCATCGCATTTGAAGAAACGCTCAGCGCAAAGCATGCCAGCAGTGAAAGTGAACATCATCATAATCATGATGACGGGGGCGAGGTTTTCACTCGCGGTACACAGTCCGGCGCGGGCCTGCTGAGCGGTATGGTATTGTTCAGCGCCGCAATGGGTGGAGCACTGGCGCTGGCATGGTCGCTATGCTGGCAGCGTACCGGTCCATCCAGCGCAAGAGCGCTTGCGCTGATACTGTCACTGGGGGGATTTCTGTTTATGAGCCTGATGCCGGGGCTGAAATATCCGCCCAATCCGCCGGCGGTGGGTGATGCAGCCACGATTGGTTACAGGACGATGCTTTACTTCATCATGCTGCTGGTTTCAGCCGCAATTGTTGTCACGGCAGCCTGGGGTGCGCATCGGCTCCGGACACATATGGGCAACTGGAATGCAGGGCTCTGGGGTATCCTGGCTGGCCTCACGATGCTGATTGTGGCCTGTCTGCTGATGCCGGCGGTGAATGAAATACCCGAAGGCTTCTCTGCAGACGTTCTCTGGCGCTTCCGGTTAAGCGCTTTCGGCACGCAACTGGCCATGTGGTGTACAACCGGACTTCTGTTTGGCTGGATGACAGAAAAGAGCCTGAATAAAGTCAGGCTTCGTTTTGCGCCTGCAGGCGACTGAATCGTGAACGCGGTGATGCACCTTATCTGCCAGGGCGAAACCCTGGCAAACCGCAACACGCGTTTTCCGGCGAATGACGAGCTCAGTGAGACAGCAAGTGTAGCCCTGAGCAAGATGAGGGTAGATATCAGAGCCGAGAGTAAAATATGGCTCGCTCCGGAGGTTGCAGCCCGACAGACTGCAGCCGCATTAGGGCTAAGGGGAGAGGTTGTTGCTCAGCTGGCGGAGCCTGACTATGGTCACTGGGCGGGCTTGCCCGTTAAGCAGGTTATAAAGGATAACAGTGCAGCATTTCATCGCTGGCTTTCGTGTGACGCACCGCCGGGTGGCGAGAGTATCAGTGCGATTATATCCCGCACAGGTGAATGGCTTTCGCGAAATGCGGGTGCGCAGGAGCACCATTGCGTGATTGTTTCGGCAGCGGTCATTCGCGCCATGATTACGGGGCTGCTGGATGCGCCATTTAGTGCATTCCAACGGATCGATATTGCGCCACTGAGCAGGACAATTCTCTCAAGTACCGGAACCCGCTGGAATATCTGCACATTAGGTGAAAAATAGTAGATACCCAAATCACGATAAGAGCCAACGAGCATTTAATCCCGGGAACTTTTCGAAATCATTTGCCATCTTCAGCAGAAATTAGAAATATTTAATAACGTCGGAAAGACGGCTTTGAGCGAGGAGCGGAAGTTTTAACGGATATCGGATGCAGGCCTGGGGAACTGGAAACTTCAATTTTCTATTCATGACGGTTCAACAGATAAAGGTAAAAAATTAGCGACTATCACGAAGGGTCTGGTGTGCAAACGACCATGAACCAAATGAAGGGACCCCTACAAAGTTTAAACGTTAGTGCTGGCTCCCCTGAAAGGAATTCTTAACGAGGGATCCTGTATTGACAGCAAGAAAAGGCTCCGATACCCTTCACCCCAGACATTTCAGATTCCCTGAATTGCGTAAGCGTTAACGTCAACCAACGCATGATTTACGAGCATATAAACGTATCGTATTTACAAGGTTGACTCAGTATGTCTGTTATGTCAGATAAAACGCCTCACGTTAAAAAATCCCTTTATTCACTGACCTTTATCGGTATTCTGCTCATTGCCTCTAACCTGAGAGCGCCAATAACCGCTCTGGGGCCGGTTATTCATGAAATCGCGACTTCGTTTAACCTGTCTGGTGTTTATACAGGACTCCTTAACGCGCTGCCTTTACTCATTTTTGGGCTTGCCTCCCCTTTCGCACCCCTACTCACACGCAGAATAGGACTGGAGAAATCGCTTTTAACCGCAATAGTCTTAATAACCGCAGGATGTCTTACACGCTCGTCCCTAGGGGGAATGGGGTTGTGGACAGGGACATTCATTATCGGCCTGGGAATAGCCGTTGCGAATGTGCTGATTGTGCCGTTAATTAAACGTGACTATCCAGGCCATACCGCGCGCTGTATAGGGCTATACGCTGCCACCATGGCTCTGACCGCAGCTTTATCAAGCGGAATAGCTTTCCCGTTGTCAGCACTCAGCAGTGCAACATGGAGAGTGTCATTGGGTATCTGGGTAATCCCTGCAGCTTTTACTCTTATCATCTGGATGAAAGTATGCGCTAGAACGGATAAAGAGGCGGATTTAACCACGAAACCTGTTGTTAGGGGCATAAGCTCCGTCTGGAAAAGCGGCGTGGCCTGGCAGGTTTCAATGTTTATGGCTCTGCAGACGATGGTCTTTTACACGCTTATTGACTGGTACCCTTCAATTGCGAATGAACATGGCGTCAGCTCATCTGCGGCAGGTTTCCATCTGTTCATCTATCAGGCCGTTGCCGTCGTCGCTAATCTGTCTACTGCCGTATTCATTGCCCGGCTGAAGGATCAGCGATTGCTGGGACTGGTGTGCTCATTATTTATTACTTCTGGCGTTGCTGGTCTCCTGATAATGCCGGGAATATCAGTACTCTGGCTCATCCTTGCAGGAATCGGTGCGGGTATGTCTATGGTCACTTGCCTCACCCTTTTTGGGCTGAGAGCCCGGGAGCATCACCAGGCGGGGCAGCTGTCGGGCAAGGCACAGTGCATTGGCTATCTGATTGGTGCTCTGGGACCCTGTCTTGCAGGCATACTGCATGGCCATACCCATACCTGGAGTTCAATCCTTCTCTGTTTGATTCTTATTTCGCTTGTTCAGGCTTATTTTTCATGGCAGGCGGGCAGAAACAGATTTGTTTAAAGAGTGTGTGCCCGGCCTGATTCAGATATATTTTCTATCATGTAATGCAAATAGCAGGAAGGGGCGTGGATAGGGTATTGATTCGAAGAAAGTTGAATAAAGGACTATCAGCTATTGCCATGAAATATTAAATAAACCTAGCTGGCCATCATTCAATAGTAATGTCCGCTTCTGGCACAGAGCGGACTGACTTGGGCATAAGGTCCGATATGAGCGAAGAGTGGATGTTGACATTAAAATGTGTTGAGAGTAGAAACGCCTCGTTAGAGGCTGGTATGACCAATGCCGTTTACTCAGATTATTGAAAAATTAGCGTTGGACATCCTTTTAAGGCGCTAGAAGAACTGCATTTTTTCATAAGGATGAGTTGTACAGACGCTAAGTCGGCTCTCCAAATCTCCGTCATGAACTTCCAGCTTGTGTCCATCCGGATCCAAAAAGTAGATTGATTTCCCTTCGCTCTTATTTGTTTTCCACTCTGTAACACCCGATGATTTTAGGTGATCAGCATACACATCGAAATCTTCGCTTCGGATGCTGAATGCGTAATGAGTGTAATCCTCTCGTTTAGTCACTACATCAGCAGATAGACATAACCACAGATTTCCCAGACACAGGTAAGCGCCGTTGGCCCATCTGGCCTTAGGTATAAAACCAAGAATATTAACGTAAAAATCAAAACTTATTGAAACATCACTTACGGCGATTGTTATGTGATTCAGTCCGTTAAGCATGCATTGTCTCGCTAGCAGGGGGCGGGAGGCTAAGAGTACCTCAGCTCATCGCCTGCGTGAATCGGAAGTATGAGGTCCGCTTCTGGCACAGTGCTGCTGTTGCAGCCCTCGTGATCTGGTGGCCTCGACCACGTTCAGAAGCCGGGTGTGCGGGCTTGCTTGCTGTTTATCAATTTAATACGCGCATTCGTCCATGAGGGATCATTCAATGCCAGGGACGTGCCTGATAATTTCAGAACCGGTTGCTCTGGACTGGGGCCGCATGCCATTGTTGCCATCTTACCGGGAGTATTGCACCAGACCATCGGTGTGTAAGGCGCGTTTGACTGGACACCGTATTTTTTAACGGCGGCAGTGGCCATGGCATTTTTATTCTCAGTGGAGTAGGGCAGCTCGTAAGAAATCTGGGACACAACCAGCGCATGGTTTGGATCTGGTGGAACACGGCCTTCAAAGTGCACAAGCAGCTTGACGCCATCTTTTTCGTAAGCAACATACTGTGGCTGCTTATCGCCTGTTACCACATTTACAGCTGGGTATTTATCAACGTCGAGCGATGATGCTGGCACATGAAAGTGCTCAGTGATGGCCTTTACGGACTCACCATAATCCATGCCTGTTTTTACGCCGGCAATATCAAATTTGGTTACATCAGCAGCACGCAGGTTAGCACCCTGGGCCAGAGGGACAGCCATCATTGAAACTAAAAGTAGAGAAGAACAGCGCTTGTACATATCGAATCCTTATTCTAAATAGGTGAAAGCTCTGGAGATTTATCACCTGCCTTTCGAATTTTGAACTGCTTTACAATACCTATATGGTTATGAATAACAAGCATTTCTCAACCAATTTCTGCCGCTAGCACGAAACAGACATGCTGATGTGACTGGTCCGCTTTGAGCGATAAGCAGACATTAAAATCATGATGATTGAGTAGTTCTGCATATTAAACATAACATCCGAATCTTCACCGCTGCCAACCGCCCAACGCTTGTTCATATTTTTTGACAGATAACAGCAAAACAACCCGCTATCTCCTAAAGCCCTTCAGGATTAATATTCTTCTCATCGAAGGCGGAAAGCCTCCATAACTTAAAAATTCAGAAGGAATTTAGCCATGAAATCAATCAAAACTTTAGTTGCAGTTTCCGCCCTGTCCCTGATTTCTTTCGGTAGCTTCGCCCAGAGCGTGTCCGCATGTGCATCAACTCTTGACGCCGCTGAAGCCCAGATCGCCGCACAGGCACAGCAGCACGGCGACCAGTACAAAATTACCAGCGTGAACAGCAATAACCGCGTGTACATGACCGCTGAACTGTACAAATAACGGATGGTAGCAAAAAGAATTGCCGGAAGAGGTCGCCCATGTGGCGGCCTTTTTTGATCCGTCCCCGCCAAACGGGCGAAATAAACATAACATCAATTTGCGCGCCCATCTAAAATGCACTTAGTCCATTACTGGCACTAAGTGGACGCGCGAGTCAGGTCTGCTATGAGCGAACAGCGGACGTAGTAACCGCGTTGATTGTAAGTGGGTCAGATATCGTTAGTTATGCTTCTGAGCATGTCCAAAATGAGCTTTGCTGCTGTACCTTCATGATCTAAATCTGGATCATAAATGGTCACTGTGATGCCACAGCAGCGCATATTTCTGAAAAGTTCGCGACAGACATTTACAAGTGTTTCAGAAGACAAACCGGGATTGCCGGGACAATCAACTGCAGACATTTCAGAACTGTCCAGGACATCCATATCAAGATGAATCCAGTAGGGCATTTCAGGAAAAAGGTTGAGCCGCTCGAATATCACATTGATGAGATGATGATCAGGCAACTTAAGCGCGTCAAAGATAGTTATACGTCGGATATCAGTGCCAACAATGTCAGGCCATTCATAATCTTCAAGGAGCGACTCACGCTCTCCCAGCTGAATCACTGCGTCATCCTGAATCAGTGATCCTTCGATACCGGGCCATGCAGTCAGCAATGGCTCTCCCCGACCGGTAACGAGTGCCAAATCCATTCCGGCCGCAGCGCCTGGTCGTGCTCCTGGTTCTCGCTTCCAGTTTCCGGGATGACGGAAATCGCTGTGGCCGTCAATATGCACAAGTGCAAGTTGCCCTAAATGACGCCTGCTGCCCAGTAAGGCTCCGGGCAGTATGGCGCAGTCGCCTCCGATAACAACGGGCTTTAAGTTGCGATGATGCGCCGCCTCAACTTCATCAGCCAATTGTAGATTAAGTTGTCTGAGCTTGTGACCGTTCAGGATATCAGTACCTGACTCACATTCAGGACTGTATTCAGGGCAGGGAACAGTAACAAAGTTACAAAAGGAAAATATTTTATCGAGTCCGTGGTGCATGAGAACTGCTGGCGCGCGGAATGTGCCCGGTATGTGCCCTTCATAAAGAGGGTTGAGACCAAGACTAGACGGCACAAGAATTATTTTTTCCATGAAAATCCTGATATTAACTGGTTTGAGCACCACAGAAACTAAGTTTTCTTACGAAACTGCTTTGTCGCCGAGATAAAATTCGAGGTGCTAACCTGTGCCAGAACGCACAAGGTTC